>JADBJO010002916.1:0-2500 GCA_016801955.1 Conus betulinus | reverse complement strand
CAGAAAAGGGTTGGAATACGAGAACTGTGCTGCTCATATGAGATCTGTAGCAGGGAACCACATGTCAACTCCAGTAAAGGGATACTGGTATAACGACTATATCACCGAGGGGAATCATTACGTTGATTTCAGTTTTGAACCTCTTCTTATTCATCTCAGAGTGTGCAGTGTTTTGTTTGCTTACTTTACAAAATGTTCTTGAGCACTTGTGCCACTTTACGGAAAATGATCTCACAAACTTTGTACTGGTTTCTGATCTTTATGACATTTGACCAATCTTTGAATGCAAGAGGTATTTTAGGATCATATTTTGGTAAAATTGATTTTGAAATCCCTATTCAATGCCACACACATACAGTTTCATTTATTTCGTAGGCAAGCTTTGTAGATGAAGAGAACTATTATGTCCTGTGCATCTAACAGACATGGAAATTTGGTGCCGTCGTTTCTGATCGTCGTCTACACGTAAGCTGGAAGGTCATTAATAGATGCATTGAGCAGAATTGGGCAGGCCCGATTTTCCTGGAAAATAGCTCTGAAGAATGGTGTTTTGGAATAGAATAGTCTGTTCACTTAATTCGCACATATTTTAGTGATGTTACATAGCAAAAACGCGTATGTGCGTATGTGTATGCCTGTGTGTGTGTGTGTGGGGGGGGGGGGGGGGGGGGGGGGGGCTGTATGGTGAGAAAGGGGGAGCAAGTTGCCCATCGTGTATTTGTGTGAAGCTTTGAACCCTCCACTGTAACCAGTTGTGATGTGTTTCATTCTGAACCTGTGTGGGAGAGAGAGGGGAGAGAAGAGTGCGTGGTATGGGAGGAGGAAGAGGGGGGGTGTGTGGTGTCAGGAAGCGGAGAAGAAGAATGCGGGCGAAAGGTGATCCATGCAATCATGATGAGAGGAATGAGTTTTCACTACCGTTTGAATCTTACAGAGTTAATGCACTTTTGTGACAAATAATTATCGGCGAATTCTGCGTCGAATGATCGGAATGTGTGTTGTATTCAACGACTGAAGACAACATTTTTGAGTCTCAGATGTTGAATTTTTTTTTTTTATTTTTCGGAGATGGCGGGCGGATCGGGTGCTGAGGGCAAAAACTGTGCTAAAAGCTGAACCCTTACATTCATGCTGGCATGATAAATGGCGGCACCAGAGACATTTGCTAGATTGCCTGAAGAGAATGGCCTAAGTTCTTCTCACAGAAACTTCTTGTGACAACAATACAGTATACTGAAATACAAGACAACACACTGCAATACTATAAAACACTTACATGAATTAAACGCTGTTTTAATATAAAAGACAACATAAACTACTTAGCGCACTGTACTATACATAGATAAACTACACAGAACTGCGCGTGAGTAACACACAAGTTGAATACAGAGATAAGCCGGTGAAGCAGGGGAAACAACTGTTCCCTACATATGTCATGAGCAGAATCTGTGGTTATCTCTCTTTTGATGATTTTTTTTTTTTGTTGTTGTTGTTTTTTTTCCACATTCCGTTGCTTATACTGCATGTATCTTGATATTGATCAATCGATCAATTATTCATTCCTTTCATTTACTTTTTGATGAATTCCTTCCTTGCTCCATTTATATATTCATTCATTGACTTGTGTTTTAAATATTCATTCATTTGTTGATCGGTGTGTTCATTTATTTATTCATTCATTCATTCATCTATTTCCCTTTTTTCATTGATTCATTTATTTGCTTACTAAAGTGTTCATCTATTCTTTTTTTTTTTATTTGCGCGAGTTGTTGAACTTGTTCAAAATAAAGACGGATATGATATCTTGAACAAAGAGAACAGATTCTATATTTGATTGGTGTGTTGTCTATTTGTGTTCATCTGGACCAGCTGGGATGAGGTGGGGTGGGGGGGGGGGGGGGGGATGGGGAGGAAGAGGAGTGGGAATATCCCGTAACAGCTGTTTTCTCTCTCTCTCTCTCTCTCTCTCTCACACACACACACACACACACACACACACACACACACACACACACACACACACACACACACATGTGACCAAAGTCAAAAACTGACTTGCGAGTAGGAGCCTCATCAAAGATGATGAAGGTCTCAGGATCAGGACCAGCACCGAGCTGCTTCACCAGATTAGTAACATCCATATTGACGTCACTGATGTCCCAGCTGTGACCGTGGATGATTCCAGCTGGTGCTGCTGCTGTCCCCAGCATTCTGCGCAGCTGCTCCTCCAGCAAGACGGACAGGGCTTTATTGACAGAGTGACTGACAACGACCACATGCATCTTTTGCCTCGCCCACTGCAGGGCCTTCAGTACCAGCGCTACGGTTTTCCCGCAGCCTGGCGGACCCTGCAGGTACAGGTATTGTGGCTCTGGCTGCATGTTGAGCAGAGCCACCTGCTGGGGCGTGAGGACGAGGGAGACGAAGCGCAGGGCAGTTTCGGCCACAGCCTCTCCGAAGGCCCTCAGCACCTTGCGTGGTTGGCCAGCTGTGGGGATGT
>JADBJO010002915.1:256767-277056 GCA_016801955.1 Conus betulinus | reverse complement strand
TGTTTGTGGGGAGGGAAGGGGCAGACAGGGAAGTGTTTGTGGGGAGGAAGGGGCAGATAGGGAAGTGTTTGTGGAGAGGGAAGGGGCAGATTGGGAAGTGTTTGTGGGGAGGGAAGGGGCAGAGTTTGTGGGGAGGGAAGGGGCAGATTGGGAAGTGTTTGTAGGGAGAGAAGGGGAGATAGGGAAGTGTTTGTGGGGAGAGAATGGGGAGATAGGGAAGTGTTTGTGGGGAGGGAAGGGGCAGACAGGGAAGTGTTTGTGGAGAGGGAAAGGGCAGATAGGGAAGTGTTTGTGGAGAGGGAAGGGGCAGATAGGGAAGTGTTTGTAGAGAGGGAAGAGGTAGATAGGGAAGTGTTTGTGGAGAGGGAAGAGGTAGATAGGGAAGTGTTTGTGGAGAGGGAAGAGGTAGATTGGGAAGTGTTTGTGGAGAGGGAAGGGGCAGATAGGGAAGTGTTTGTAGAGAGGAAGGGGGCAGTTTGGGAAGTGTTTGTAGAGAGGGAAGAGGTAGATTGGGAAGTGTTTGTGGGGAGGGAAGGGGCAGACAGGGAAGTGTTTGTGGAGAGGGAAGGGGCAGATTAGGAAGTGTTTTGTAGAGAGGTAAGGGGCAGATTGGGAAGTGTTTGTGGAGAGGGAAGGGGCAGATTGGGAAGTGTTTGTAGGGAGAGAATGGGGAGATAGGGAAGTGTTTGTGGGGAGAGAATGGGGAGATAGGGAAGTGTTTGGGGGGAGGGAGGGGCAGACAGGGAAGTGTTTGTGGGGAGGGAAGGGGAACATGCTGTCAGTGACCACCTGGTCAGACGTCTCGGACACTGACACTTTCCGTGGTCACTGCGACACGCACATGGACTCTCCCGGGAGCTCAGAGCATCAGTGACGTCACCAAGCGTGGATAACATCCTGCAGACGACCGTTACTGATGCTAGGGCTGGTGTCAATGTCCAGGGATCAAAGCCTCTCTGGACTCCTGATCTTAGACGACCATTACTGATGCTAGGGCTGGTGTCAATGTCCAGGGATCAATAGTCTCTTGGACTCCTGATCTTGGACCTTGCCTGCAAGACAGTGACTTGTGAGGGGGGGGGGGGGGGGGGGGTGGGTGGTGAGAAGGAGAACAGGAGAAGGAGGGGGGGCTGCTAATTCTCCTGGATTTTAACCTAGTCCGTCAAGAACGCGAAGAGAGGTGGACGGCGAAAAGAAAAGTAGAGACAGACAGACGGACGGACAGACAGACAGACAGACAGACAGACAGACTGACAGAGGAAGGAGGGGGAGGTGGGAATATAATGATATTTTGTGACTAACGATTTGTGTTTCTATCAGTATACTGAGTAGTGATAGAACTGTACTTTGTTGTAACATATTTGCTGGAAAAAAAAAAACGAACCTTTGAAGAATTATGAAAAGAAAGAAATGGATGAATATTAAAGTGTTTAAAACATTTGAATGATGACATAAACATACTATAATGTGATGAAAGACAATGCAATGCAATAAAAAACATAAAAAACAAAATATTGTTAGGCAATAAACTACATCATTTGATAAAACATATACATACTCAAAAAATCACGCAAGCACAACACACACACACACACACACACACACACACACACACACACACACACACACACACACACACACACACACTTAACTGGACCACCAGTGTCTGGTGATCTCCCCTGTGTCAGATACCCCTGCAGAATCAGACTGATGGACTGATGAACAGGGGGAAAAAATCAAACCGACGGACTGCAAATTGTCTGAAACTTAATCCACAGCCTGTAGATCAGGACTCCATCCTCTCCCAGGAACACCACTGCCTCCTCCGTGTTTCCCTCATTCCACATTCACATTCTCGGCATACCCCCCTCCTCCCCCCCTCCGTCCACCCCACCCCTTTCTACGTTTCCTTCCCAAGATAGCTGGAGCATGCCTTCAATGGGTCTTTTTTTAATTAGTGAGTTTTTTCATTTGGTAAAATGGGGGAGGTGGGGGTGGAAGAGGAGGGGGTAGAGGAGGTCAGAAGACTTCTGTCTGGCCAGATGAAAGAAAGGTGTGCACAGACCTGGTTCCTGATCCCCCATGTTCTGATCAGTCCTACTAGCGTCTGGGTATTCATCGATTTCACAGTCAATGCAGCTGTCGTTAGCGCCGTCTTTATCCTCACACCCATGATTATCATCTTCGTCTCGTCAGTAGCAACATCAACGTTACGACGTCAGCATTATTCATTTCTTCTTTTTTTATTTCTTCTTTTTTTATTTCTCTTATTCATTTCTTCTTTTTCGTCAGTATCATTATTATCTTCGACGCCGGCATCAGGTATTTGAGTATCATCAGCTTCATCATCACAATCACGATTTTGTTATTAGTCCCTATCATCAACAATATTTCATCATCACCGTCGTAGTCGTCCTCATCATTTTCGATTTCATTGTTATCATCGTCACCATCATCTTCATTACTGCTATCACCCTTCCTCGTCAATATCATCATTAATAATGGCAGCAGCAGCAGCAGCAGTATCCATCTTGCTTCTTTTCTCCTTGCCCTCTTCACTGTTGATGTGTGACCATTCACTGCCTGTCGTCAGAGACACCAGACCGCATCCCACACTCCGACACCATGAAAACGGACTACCCCCCCCCCCCCCCCCCCCCCCCCCCCCCCCCCCCCCCCCCCCCCCCCCCCCCCCTCTCTCTCAGCATCAGTCCTGTCCGACATTAGTCACTGACGGCTTTCAGGTCACTGGGATCTGTGAAATCAAGTCTGGGCTCCCACCCCCCCCCCCCCTTCCCCACCTCTTCTCCCCCCCGTGTTCCTCTGCTCTCTCCGCAGAGAATCAACACTGCGGTCTGTTACATTCCTCATGCTGAAATGTCAGTCAGCTTAGGAGGGAAGGCAGGAGAGAGAGGGGGGCGGGGACCGCATGGGGTGGTTAGAGAGACAGAGAAACAGACAGACAGACAGACAGACTGAGAAAGAGACAGAGACCAAGACAGCCAGTGAGAGAGAGAGACAGACAGACGCAGACAGGCAGCCAGACAGACAGGCAGAAAAAAATACAATGAGAAGAGTTCAACATGGATAACCAAAACCAAAATAGGTTTCCGACTCATATCATAAATGAAATAAAATTCTCAATGCGATTGTACCCAGACAAAGGTGCAAACCAGTCTTGTCAAATGTTTCTTCCCCATTCTCTTTATACTGTTGTGACCTTGTTCAAGAAAGCGCAGAATTTGTTTCTCTGTGTACCTCTTTTGTTGTTTGTGTGGTCTTATGCAAGAAACCTGTAGAATTATATATATATTTTTCTAGCTGTTTACTTCTTCTTTTCAGAACTCTTCATGAAACCCGTAGAATTACACTTATTCATTTGTTTGTTGTTGATTAGACTTTGTAAATGTGCATTTTTTTTTAGGCTTCGCCCGAGAAACCGTTACAAAAATTGACATATTTACACATCTTTTAAAAAACTTTTCGAAAGATACTACAACAGAAGCGTTCTTTGGAAACACATATTTTTCCAGCTTCCATTCTGAAACAGACTTTAAAAAACTGATCGAAGAACTCTCTCATTATCTCTCCTGCTTTCTTACCCCCCCCCCCCCCCCCCTCCATCCCTACCCCCCAATTTTTTCCCCAAACCAAAACCAAAACAATTTCACCGCTAGGTGGTGTAGATGAACAAATTAAAAATACGTGATATCCTGATCGAAGATAAACGCATTCCAACCCTCAAGTTTTCACTGCAAATCCCACATTGGACGCTGGCAAAATGATAATCAAAATACACTTCATGACAATGATCGATATTTAGGAATGCTCCTTATGGAGTTGTTCTAAATGCAGAAGTAACAATCGTCAAACTTCTGAGTATTGCTTTCTGTGCTAGCAATGCATGAGTATGTGTACGTTGAGACGAATGTAAATGTAGAGGTTTTTTATGAAGCAATGTGTATTATTACTTTATTTACTTCTTTCTGACTTAGTAGGATAGAATTTTCTTTCCCTGTACTCCGAGTCATGTCCTACTTTTAGCCAGCTGTCACACCAACAATATTCGGGTTGGTCTATGACACTCTTCACAAAGAGCCACGTCATAAACAAACGAGGGACCAAGAGTTCGGTTCCATTTCATCTCTCTGGCTGGGTGAACAGGAGATGGCATGGGGAAGGAGATCAACATGAAGGGCTACGGCCGTCTGGAATCGACCCCGAGATCCCCTTGGACTTGGAAGTCCCTGCTCCTCTCATCAATGAAACGCTCTAGTGCTCCTTCCCCTCTTCTCTTTCCCTCTCCCCTCCCCAACCCCCTCCCCACCAGCCTGTCTCTTTCGATGACGGAGCTTAAAGTATACGATCGTTCCCACCAGCGGTTTGAAGTGTAGTGAGAAATATCTGATCAGACAAACTTGCCGCCTTCCTAAAAGACGGGGGTTGTAGAGTTATGTCATAAGAGACAGGCAAAAATAACTCTCTGCAAGCATCTCTTTACACATTTGCCATTTCACTGTACGTGTTTCCTCTGGCCTCTCCACACTCCACCTCTCTGCCCCTCCACACTCCACCTCTCTGCCCCTCCACACTCCACCTGTCTGCCCCTCCACACTCCACCACTCTGCCCCTCCACACTCCACCACTCTGCCCCTCTTCACTGCACCTCTCTGCCTCTCCACACTCCACCTCTCTGCCCCCCTTCACTGCACCTCTCTGCCCCTCCACACTCCACCTCTCTGCCCCTCCACACTCCACCTCTCTGCCCCTCCACACTCCACCACTCTGCCCCCCTTCACTGCACCTCTCTGCCCCTCCACACTCCACCTCTCTGCCCCTCCACACTCCACCTCTCTGCCCCCCTTCACTGCACCTCTCTGCCCCTCCACACTCCACCTCTCTGCCCCTCCACACTCCACCTCTCTGCCCTCCACACTCCACCTCTCTGCCCCTCCACACTCCACCTCTCTGCCCCTCTTCACTGCACCTCTCTGCCCCTCCACACTCCACCTCTCTGCCCCTCCACACTCCACCTGTCTGCCCCTCTTAACTGCACCACTCTGCCCTCTCCACACTCCCACCTCTCTGCCCCTCCACACTCCACCTCTCTGCCCCTCCACACTCCACCTCTCTGCCCCTCCACACTCCACCTCTCTGCCCCTCCACACTCCACCTGTCTGCCCCCTCCACACTCCACCTGTCTGCCCCTCCACACTCCACCTCTCTGCCCCTCTTCACTGCACCTCTCTGCCCCTCCACACTCCACCTCTCTGCCCCTCTTCACTGCACCCTCTCTGCCCCTCCACACTCCACCTCTCTGCCCCTCCACACTCCACCTGTCTGCCCCTCCACACTCCACCTCTCTGCCTCTCCACACTCTCACCTGTCTGCCCCTCCACACTCCACCTGTCTGCCCCTCCACACTCCACCTCTCTGCCCCTCTTCACTGCACCTCTCTGCCCCTCCACACTCCACCTCTCTGCCCCTCCACACTCCACCTCTCTGCCCCTCCACACTCCACCTGTCTGCCCCTCCACACTCCACCTCTCTGCCCCTCCACACTCCACCTGTCTGCCCCTCCACACTCCACCTCTCTGCCCCTCCACACTCCACCTGTCTGCCCCTCCACACTCCACCTGTCTGCCCCTCCACACTCCACCTCTCTGCCCCTCCACACTCCACCTCTCTGCCCCTCCACACTCCACCTCTCTGCCCCCTCTTCACTGCACCTCTCTGCCCCTCCACACTCCACCTCTCTGCCCCTCCACACTCCACCTCTCTGCCCCTCCACACTCCACCTCTCTGCCCCTCCACACTCCACCTCTCTGCCCCTCACACTCCACCTCTCTGCCCCTCTTCACTGCACCTCTCTGCCCCTCCACCACTCCACCTCTCTGCCCCTCCACACACTCCACCTGTCTGCCCCTCTTAACTGCACCCACTCTGCCTCTCCACACTCCACCTCTCTGCCCCTCCACACTCCACCTCTCTGCCCCTCCACACTCCACCTGTCTGCCCCTCCACACTCCACCCTCTCTGCCCCCTCCACACTCCACCTCTCTGCCCCTCCACACTCCACCTCTCTGCCCCTCTTCACTGCACCTCTCTGCCCCTCCACACTCCACCTCTCTGCCCCTCCACACTCCACCTGTCTGCCCCTCTTAACTGCACCACTCTGCCTCTCCACACTCCACCTCTCTGCCCCTCCACACTCCACCTCTCTGCCCCTCCACACTCCACCTGTCTGCCCCTCCACACTCCACCTGTCTGCCCCTCCACACTCCACCTGTCTGCCCCTCCACACTCCACCTCTCTGCCCCTCCACACTCCACCTCTCTGCCTCTCCACACTCCACCTCTCGTACACCAAAGAGCTAGAACGTCAGTGGAGAACGTCATCTCTGCACTAGATCTCTTCACGGTGAGGATTCAGCACCAGCCATGACTTTCTCTGCTGATCTCCCCCTTACCCAGCTCCCACCATTCCCATCCATACCTCCATCCTTTCCCACCCTCTCCCTCCACCCTAGTCTTCCTCCTCCTCCTTCTCTCTCCACCATCCACCATTCCCATCCATACCTCCCATCCTTTCCCACCCTCTCCCTTCCACCCTACCCTTCCTCCTCCTTCTCTCTCCATCATACATCATTCCACTGCAGCCCTCGACAAACATGTTGTACAAGATTATCTAAACAGAGATAGTGCTGACCTGTGTTCACCATTCAATTGTTTTATTTTCTAGATCAGAGTTGTCTTTTTTTCCCACACCAGCTTCCATGACACGGCCCAGATTTGACCGTGCTGATTTCTAGCTGAGGTCAGATATGAACAATGGGAGGCAATCCGTCAAAAATTGGACTCCCATGTGATGATGATGTGACAGCATATAGTGGGTGACTCCCATGTGATGATGATGTGACAGCATATAGTGGGTGACTCCCATGTGATGATGATTTGACAGGCATACAGTGGGTGACTCCCATGGGATGATGATGTGACATCAGAGTGACAGGCATACAGTGAGAGGAAGAGAAGAGGGGCAGGCAGACGACAGGCATACAGAGTGCAGGTATCAGTCAGTACTAAACACTAGCAGACCACTGAGCAAGTTCATACATCTGTGTTGATCACATTTCTTTTGTGCCCCTGGGTGCCTCTTATATCCCACCAACTCCCTGATTCCCCTTCAATGTCCTGTCCACTCCCTCCCTGCCCCTCCACCTCCATGATTTCCCTAATTGTCCTTTCCACTCCTCCCTACCCCTTCACCTCCCTGATTCCCCTCAATGCCCTTTCCACTCCCTTCCTATCCTCCTGATTCTCCTCAATGCCCTTTCCACTCCCTCCCTACCCCTCCACCTCCCTGATTCCCCTCAATGCCCTTTCCACTCCCTCCCTACCCCTCCACCTCCCTGATTCCCCTCAATGCCCTTTCCACTCCCTCCTACCCCTCCACCTCCCTGATTCTCCTCAATGCCCTTTCCACTCCCTCCCTACCCCTCCACCTCCCTGATTCCCTCAATGCCCTTTCCACTCCCTCCCTACCCCTCCACCTCCCTGATTCTCCTCAATGCCCTTTCACTCCCTCCCTACCCCTCCACTCCTGATTCCCCTCAATGCCCTTTCCACTCCCTCCCTACCCCTCCACCTCCCTGATTCCCCTCAATGCCCTTTCCACTCCCTCCCTACCCCTCCACCTCCCTGATTCCCCTCAATGCCCTTTCCACTCCCTCCCTACCCCTCCACCTCCATGATTCCCCTCAAAGCCCTTACCACTCCCTCCCTACCCCCTCCACCTCCATGATTCCCTTCAATGCCCTCCCATTCCCTCCCTCCCTACTCCTCCATCCCCTGACTCCCCTCTATGCCCTTCAACTCCCTCCCTACCTCTCACTGATTCCCTACCCCCCCCCCTCCCACACACACACACACACACTAAACTTGACCACCAGTGTGTGGCGACCCCCCTGTGTCAGATATCCCTGCAGAATCCTGATTGACCTCACTGATGAACAGAGGGGAAGATCAAAACCGAGGGACTCCCTTGTTCCCTCTCACAACTGCCTGGAGATGAGGACTCCCTTCTCTCCCCCGACCACCACCTGTTCTCATCAGCTCCATCCCCACCCCCCACCCCCAGACATCCTCACACACTCAGCATCTCCACTTCCAATTGACCCACATCCCGATCCACGTTTGCCGTTCCGAGTTACCTGGAGTAAGTAGTCCATGGCCCCTTTTTATCAGCGAGTTTTTTTCTTTGGTGAGAGGGGGGGGGGGGGGGGGATGGGATGGGACAGGAGAGGGCAGAAGATTTCTGTGCCCAGCATGAGATGAAAGAAACACGTGCACAAACATGGTTCTTCATCTCCCTCAGCTCTTCACAGTCCAAAACTGCCCAGTTCTACATCACCCTCAGTTCTCCACAGTTCCACCACTGCCAGTTCTTCATCTCCCTCAGTTCTCCACTGTCTTACACAGCCCAGTTCTACATCACCCTCAGTTTCCACAGTCACACCACTGCCCAGTTCTACATCACCCTCAGTTCTCCACAGTCACACCACTTCCCAGTTCTTCATCTCCCTCAGTTCTCCACAGTCCTACACTGCCCAGTCTTCATCTCCTTCAGTTCTCCACAGTCACACCAATGCCCAGTTCTACATCACCCTCAGTTCTCCACAGTCCTTCACTGCCCAGTTCTACATCACCCTCAGTTCTCCACAGTCCTTCACTGCCCAGTTCTACATCACCCTCAGTTCTCCACAGTCCTTCAATGCCCAGTTCTACATCACCCTCATGTTCTCCACAGTCCTTTGTCACTGCCCAGTTCTACATCACCCTCAGTTCTCCACAGTCCTACCACTGCCCAGTTCTACATCACCCTCAGTTCTCACAGTCCTTCACTGCCCTGTTCTTGATTGGCCTCATCGTCTTTAGTGCAAACTGTCGTCAGATCCATCACACTCGTAGTAGGTATCATTTAAACTTGTCAGTACCAGTGTAAACGTAGTCGTATGTGCATTATCAGTATCTTTCTCTTTCATCTGTAAAGTTTTCTTCTTTTTGTTTTTCTGTTTTACTTTCCTTTCTTGCTCTTTTTCTTGTTTTTTTTCTCCTGTGCTTTCTGCTTCTTCTCTGTTTCTTCTTCTTCTTCTTCCTCATCCTCCTGGTATACCTGCCTAAACTTCTTCTCTTCTTCTTCTTCTTCTTCTTCTTCTTATTCTTCTTCTTTCTTCTTATTCCTCAACCTACTCCTCCTCCTCCTTGTCTGTTGATGTGTGACTATTCACGGCCTTGTCGTCAATAACATCAAGATCAGCCCCAGACTGTATACAACACTCCGATCCCTGAAAACGGACCATCCACTCTCCATCCACTCAACCCCCCCCCCCCCCCATCCTCTCAGCCAGTCCTGTCCGGCATTAGTCACTGGTGGTTTTCAGGTCACTTTCATACTCTGTGGAATCAGGTCTGATTCTCCCCCCCCACCCCCTTCCCCAACTTAAGCCGCCCATTCTCCCTCCCGCTCCCTCCGAAGAGAATCAAACACTGCGGTCTGTTACATCCCTGATCCTGGAACGTGAGTCAGCATGTGAGGGGAGGAAGGAGACAGACAGAGAGAGGGGGGGAGACAGAAAGTGGTGGCTAGAGGGACGGTGAGACAGACAGACAGACAATCGAAAAGACAGAGAGATATATAGACCGACAGACAGACAGAGGGAGGGAGGCTAGGGAGGAAGATAAGGCACACACAGCGAGAGAGAGAGAGAGAGAGACGAGCGAGAGAGAGAGAGAGGAGAGAGAGATGAGAGAGAGAGAGAGAGGAGAGAGAGAGAGAAGAGAGAGAGAGAGAGAGAAAGAGAGAGAGAAGGAGAGAGAGAGAAGAGAGAGATTGATTGATTGATTGATGATCGATTGATCTTAATACACAAGGATGGAGATTTTAGGCCAAAACCTAGTCTTCAATCTGTCCTTGTCATGCATACATTATTTCAGCACATATCATTCATACTGACAATTCAACATAGCAACATGGTAATCTAATTCTACAATGATAAGCACACATTCATAAAAGCACTAATGAGATGAGGGATGGTAAAACAGAAGGAAACTTACAAACAAACAAACACAAAAACAGCACAGACAGAGAGGTCAGAGGAGGGTCGGTCTGGGAAGAAAAGGGAGAATGGTTAGGGGAGAGGAGAAAAGGGATGAGAGAGAGAGAGAGAGAGAGAGAGAGAGAGAGAGAGAGAGAGAGAGAGAGAGAGAGAGAGAGGAGAGAGAGAGAGAGAGAGAGAGTTTGATTGACTGATTGATCTTTAATACACAAGGATGGAGATTTTAGGCCAAAGCCTAGTCTTACAATCTGTTCTTGTCATGCATACATTATTTCAGCACATATATCATTCATACTGACAAATCAACATAGCATCATGGTAATCTAATTCTACACGATGATAAGCAACACTATTCATAAAAGCCCTAATGAGATGGGCGATGGTAAAACAGAAAAAAACTTACAAACAAACAAACAAACAAAACCACAGAGAGAGAGGTCAGAGGAGGGTGGGAAAGAGATAATGGTAGGTAAGGGGAGGAGAAAAAGGATGGTGTAGAGAGAGAGATAGAGAGAGAGGGGGGGTGGAGAGCAAGAGAGAGGGAGAGAGAGGTAGCGAGAGAGGTGGAGAGAGAGTGTGAAAAACAGAGACAAGACAGACAGAAAGGTGGACAGAGACAGACAGACAACGAGAAGAGAGTGTGTTCAACACTGGCCACCTAAAACAAAACAGCTGTGCATTGTGCACATACAAAGGTGTAGAAAGTAATATATCGCCATTTGTCTCCCTGAATGTATTTCTCTTGTTCTGTTTAGACCTTGTCCTAGAAAAGTGCAGAATTTATTTATCTATTACCTTATTCATTATTTATTCACCTGTTTGGGCCTTTTGCAAAAAACCTGTAGAATTAGAGTTTATTTCTCTGTTGCTTCAAGTTCAGAACTCTTCATGAAACCAACAGATTTACATGCATTCATTTTCTGATCTTGTTGTTGATTAGACTTTTGCAACAAACAAACAAACAAACAAACAAAAGAGTAACAGTGTGTTCCTTTGTATGTCTATCGTTTAGGCTTCGCTCGAGAAACCAATAGAAATACCACATATTTAAACATACATCATCTCTTTTTAACGGGACAAAAAGATGAGACAACAAAAGGAATTCTTTGTCCCCCAAATCAACTTTTACAATTTGAATTCTAAGACAGAGGGTGAAAAAAACCAAGGACAAAGTCAACTTTCAAAGGAGATCCACCCCATCCACTCCGTGACGTCATGGTCAGAAATAGACAGCTTGTAGACAGGCGGACTGGGCAGCGCCATTGGCCGTTCGGACCTTCACAGCTTCATTCAGCACCGTGACGTCATGGTCAGAAATAGACAGCTTGCAGACAGGCGGACTGGCAGCGCCATTGGCCGTTCGACCTTCACAGCTTCATTCAGCACCGTGACGTCATGGTCAGAAATAGCTTGCAGACAGGCGGACTGGGCAGCGCCATTGGCCGTTCTGACCTTCACAGCTTCATTCAGCACCGTGACGTCATGGTCAGAAATAGCTTGCAGACAGGCGGACTGGGCAGCGCCATTGGCCGTTCTGACCTTCACAGCTTCATTCAGCACCGTGACGTCATGGTCAGAAATAGCTTGCAGACAGGCGGACTGGGCAGCGCCATTGGCCGTTCGGACCTTCACAGCTTCATTCAGCACCGTGACGTCATGGTCAGAAATAGAGCTTGCAGACAGGCGGACTGGGCAGCGCCATTGGCCGTTCGGACCTTCACAGCTTCATTCAGCACCGTGACGTCATGGTCAGAAATAGCTTGCAGACAGGCGGACTGGGCAGCGCCATTGGCCGTTCTGACTTTCACAGCTTCATTCAGCACCGTGACGTCATGGTCAGAAATAGCTTGCAGACAGGCGGACTGGGCAGCGCCATTGGCCGTTCTGACTTCACAGCTTCATTCAGCACCGTGACGTCATGGTCAGAAATAGACAGCTTGCAGACAGGCGGACTGGGCAGCGCCATTGGCCGTTCTGACTTTCACAGCTTCATTCAGCACCGTGACGTCATGGTCAGAAAATAGACAGCTTGCAGACAGGCGGACTGGGCAGCGCCATTGGCCGTTCTGACTTTCACAGCTTCATTCAGCACCGTGACGTCATGGTCAGAAATAGCTTGCAGACAGGCGGACTGGGCAGCGCCATTGGCCGTTCTGACTTTCACAGCTTCATTCAGCACCGTGACGTCATGGTCAGAAATAGACAGCTTGCAGACAGGCGGACTGGGCAGCGCGCCATTGGCCGTTCTGACTTTCACAGCTTCATTCAGCACCGTGACGTCATGGTCAGAAATAGACTTGCTTGCAGACAGGCGGACTGGGCAGCGCCATTGGCCGTTCGGACTTTCACAGCTTCATTCAGCACCGTGACGTCATGGTCAGAAATAGCTTGCAGACAGGCGGACTGGGCAGCGCCATTGGCCGTTCTGACCTTCACAGCTTCATTCAGCACCGTGACGTCATGGTCAGAAATAGACAGCTTGCAGACAGGCGGACTGGGCAGCGCCATTGGCCGTTCTGACTTTCACAGCTTCATTCAGCACCGTGACGTCATGGTCAGAAATAGACAGCTTGCAGACAGGCGGACTGGGCAGCGCCATTGGCCGTTCTGACTTTCACAGCTTCATTCAGCACCACCGTGACGTCATGGTCAGAAATAGCTTGCAGACAGGCGGACTGGGCAGCGCCATTGGCCGTTCTGACTATCACAGCTTCATTCAGCACCGTGACGTCATGGTCAGAAATAGCTTGCAGACAGGCGGACTGGGCAGCGCCATTGGCCGTTCTGACTTTCACAGCTTCATTCAGCACCGTGACGTCATGGTCAGAAATAGCTTGCAGACAGGCGGACTGGGCAGCGCCATTGCCGTTCTGACTTTCACAGCTTCATTCAGCACCGTGACGTCATGGTCAGAAATAGCTTGCAGACAGGCGGACTGGGCAGCGCCATTGGCCGTTCGGACCTTCACAGCTTCATTCAGCACCGTGACGTCATGGTCAGAAATAGACAGCTTGCAGACAGGCGGACTGGGCAGCGCCATTGGCCGTTCTGACTTTCACAGCTTCATTCAGCACCGTGACGTCATGGTCAGAAATAGCTTGCAGACAGGCGGACTGGGCAGCGCCATTGGCCGTTCGGACCTTCACAGCTTCATTCAGCACCGTGACGTCATGGTCAGAAATAGCTTGCAGACAGGCGGACTGGGCAGCGCCATTGGCCGTTCTGACCTTCACAGCTTCATTCAGCACCGTGACGTCATGGTCAGAAATAGCTTGCAGACAGGCGGACTGGGCAGCGCCATTGGCCGTTCTGACCTTCACAGCTTCATTCAGCACCGTGACGTCATGGTCAGAAATAGCTTGCAGACAGGCGGGACTGGGCAGCGCCATTGGCCGTTCTGACCTTCACAGCTTCATTCAGCACCGTGACGTCATGGTCAGAAATAGCTTGCAGACAGGCGGACTGGGCAGCGCCATTGGCCGTTCTGACCTTCACAGCTTCATTCAGCACCGTGACGTCATGGTCAGAAATAGCTTGCAGACAGGCGGACTGGGCAGCGCCATTGGCCGTTCTGACTTTCACAGCTTCATTCAGCACCGTGACGTCATGGTCAGAAATAGCTTGCAGACAGGCGGACTGGGCAGCGCCATTGGCCGTTCTGACTTTCACAGCTTCATTCAGCACCGTGACGTCATGGTCAGAAATAGCTTGCAGACAGGCGGACTGGGCAGCGCCATTGGCCGTTCTGACTTTCACAGCTTCATTCAGCACCGTGACGTCATGGTCAGAAATAGCTTGCAGACAGGCGGACTGGGCAGCGCCATTGGCCGTTCTGACTTTCACAGCTTCATTCAGCACCGTGACGTCATGGTCAGAAATAGCTTGCAGACAGGCGGACTGGGCAGCGCCATTGGCCGTTCTGACTTTCACAGCTTCATTCAGCACCGTGACGTCATGGTCAGAAATAGCTTGCAGACAGGCGGACTGGGCAGCGCCATTGGCCGTTCTGACCTTCACAGCTTCATTCAGCACCGTGACGTCATGGTCAGAAATAGCTTGCAGACAGGCGGACTGGGCAGCGCCATTGGCCGTTCTGACTTCACAGCTTCATTCAGCACCGTGACGTCATGGTCAGAAATAGACAGCTTGCAGACAGGCGGACTGGGCAGCGCCATTGGCCGTTCTGACTTTCACAGCTTCATTCAGCACCGTGACGTCATGGTCAGAATAGCAGCTTGCAGACAGGCGGACTGGACAGCGCCATTGGCCGTTCTGACTTTCACAGCTTCATTCAGCACCGTGACGTCATGGTCAGAAATAGCTTGCAGACAGGCGGACTGGGCAGCGCCATTGGCCGTTCTGACTTTCACAGCTTCATTCAGCACCGTGACGTCATGGTCAGAAATAGCTTGCAGACAGGCGGACTGGGCAGCGCCATTGGCCGTTCTGACTTCACAGCTTCATTCAGCACCGTGACGTCATGGTCAGAAATAGCTTGCAGACAGGCGGACTGGGCAGCGCCATTGGCCGTTCTGACTTTCACAGCTTCATTCAGCACCGTGACGTCATGGTCAGAAATAGCTTGCAGACAGGCGGACTGGGCAGCGCCATTGGCCGTTCTGACCTTCACAGCTTCATTCAGCACCGTGACGTCATGGTCAGAAATAGCTTGCAGACAGGCGGACTGGGCAGCGCCATTGGCCGTTCTGACTTCACACAGCTTCATTCAGCACCGTGACGTCATGGTCAGAAATAGCTTGCAGACAGGCGGACTGGGCAGCGCCATTGGCCGTTCTGACTTTCACAGCTTCATTCAGCACCGTGACGTCATGGTCAGAAATAGCTTGCAGACAGGCGGACTGGGCAGCGCCATTGGCCGTTCTGACCTTCACAGCTTCATTCAGCACCGTGACGTCATGGTCAGAAATAGCTTGCAGACAGGCGGACTGGGCAGCGCCATTGGCCGTTCTGACTTTCACAGCTTCATTCAGCACCGTGACGTCATGGTCAGAAATAGCTTGCAGACAGGCGGACTGGGCAGCGCCATTGGCCGTTCTGACCTTCACAGCTTCATTCAGCACCGTGACGTCATGGTCAGAAATAGCTTGCAGACAGGCGGACTGGACAGCGCCATTGGCCGTTCTGACCTTCACAGCTTCATTCAGCACCGTGACGTCATGGTCAGAAATAGCTTGCAGACAGGCGGACTGGGCAGCGCCATTGGCCGTTCTGACCTTCACAGCTTCATTCAGCACCGTGACGTCATGGTCAGAAATAGCTTGCAGACAGGCGGACTGGGCAGCGCCATTGGCGTTCTGACCTTTCACAGCTTCATTCAGCACCGTGACGTCATGGTCAGAAATAGCTTTGCAGACAGGCGGACTGGGCAGCGCCATTGGCCGTTCTGACTTTCACAGCTTCATTCAGCACCGTGACGTCATGGTCAGAAAATAGCTTGCAGACAGGCGGACTGGGCAGCGCCATTGGCCGTTCTGACTTTCACAGCTTCATTCAGCACCGTGACGTCATGGTCAGAAATAGCTTGCAGACAGGCGGACTGGGCAGCGCCATTGGCCGTTCTGACTTTCACAGCTTCATTCAGCACCGTGACGTCATGGTCAGAAATAGCTTGCAGACAGGCGGACTGGGCAGCGCCATTGGCCGTTCTGACTTTCACAGCTTCATTCAGCACCGTGACGTCATGGTCAGAAATAGCTTGCAGACAGGCGGACTGGGCAGCGCCATTGGCCGTTCTGACTTTCACAGCTTCATTCAGCACCGTGACGTCATGGTCAGAAATAGCTTGCAGACAGGCGGACTGGGCAGCGCCATTGGCCGTTCTGACCTTCACAGCTTCATTCAGCACCGTGACGTCATGGTCAGAAATAGCTTGCAGACAGGCGGACTGGGCAGCGCCATTGGCCGTTCTGACTTCACAGCTTCATTCAGCACCGTGACGTCATGGTCAGAAATAGCTTGCAGACAGGCGGACTGGGCAGCGCCATTGGCCGTTCTGACTTTCACAGCTTCATTCAGCACCGTGACGTCATGGTCAGAAATAGCTTGCAGACAGGCGGACTGGGCAGCGCCATTGGCCGTTCTGACTTTCACAGCTTCATTCAGCACCGTGACGTCATGGTCAGAAATAGCTTGCAGACAGGCGGACTGGGCAGCGCCATTGGCCGTTCTGACCTTCACAGCTTCATTCAGCACCGTGACGTCATGGTCAGAAATAGCTTGCAGACAGGCGGACTGGGCAGCGCCATTGGCCGTTCTGACTTTCACAGCTTCATTCAGCACCGTGACGTCATGGTCAGAAATAGCTTGCAGACAGGCGGACTGGGCAGCGCCATTGGCCGTTCTGACTTTCACAGCTTCATTCAGCACCGTGACGTCATGGTCAGAAATAGCTTGCAGACAGGCGGACTGGGCAGCGCGCCATTGGCCGTTCTGACCTTCACAGCTTCATTCAGCACCGTGACGTCATGGTCAGAAATAGCTTGCAGACAGGCGGACTGGGCAGCGCCATTGGCCGTTCTGACTTTCACAGCTTCATTCAGCACCGTGACGTCATGGTCAGAAATAGCTTGCAGACAGGCGGACTGGGCAGCGCCATTGGCCGTTCTGACTTTCACAGCTTCATTCAGCACCGTGACGTCATGGTCAGAAATAGCTTGCAGACAGCGCGGACTGGGCAGCGCCATTGGCCGTTCTGACTTTCACAGCTTCATTCAGCACCGTGACGTCATGGTCAGAATAGCTTGCAGACAGGCGGACTGGGCAGCGCCATTGGCCGTTCTGACCTTCACAGCTTCATTCAGCACCGTGACGTCATGGTCAGAAATAGCTTGCAGACAGGCGGACTGGGCAGCGCCATTGGCCGTTCTGACCTTCACAGCTTCATTCAGCACCGTGACGTCATGGTCAGAATAGCTTGCAGACAGGCGGACTGGACAGCGCCATTGGCCGTTCTGACCTTCACAGCTTCATTCAGCACCGTGACGTCATGGTCAGAAATAGCTTGCAGACAGGCGGACTGGGCAGCGCCATTGGCCGTTCTGACCTTCACAGCTTCATTCAGCACCGTGACGTCATGGTCAGAAATAGCTTGCAGACAGGCGGACTGGGCAGCGCCATTGGCCGTTCTGACTTCACAGCTTCATTCAGCACCGTGACGTCATGGTCAGAAATAGCTTGCAGACAGGCGGACTGGGCAGCGCCATTGGCCGTTCTGACTTTCACAGCTTCATTCAGCACCGTGACGTCATGGTCAGAAATAGCTTGCAGACAGGCGGACTGGGCAGCGCCATTGGCCGTTCTGACTTTCACAGCTTCATTCAGCACCGTGACGTCATGGTCAGAAATAGCTTGCAGACAGGCGGACTGGGCAGCGCCATTGGCCGTTCTGACTTTCACAGCTTCATTCAGCACCGTGACGTCATGGTCAGAAATAGCTTGCAGACAGGCGGACTGGGCAGCGCCATTGGCCGTTCTGACTTTCACAGCTTCATTCAGCACCGTGACGTCATGGTCAGAAATAGCTTGCAGACAGGCGGACTGGGCAGCGCCATTGGCCGTTCTGACTTTCACAGCTTCATTCAGCACCGTGACGTCATGGTCAGAAAGCTTGCAGACAGGCGGACTGGGCAGCGCCATTGGCCGTTCTGACCTTCACAGCTTCATTCAGCACCGTGACGTCATGGTCAGAAATAGACAGCTTGCAGACAGGCGGACTGGGCAGCGCCATTGGCCGTTCTGACTTTCACAGCTTCATTCTGCACCGTGACGTCATGGTCAGAAATAGACAGCTTGCAGACAGGCGGACTGGACAGCGCCATTGGCCGTTCTGACTTTCACAGCTTCATTCAGCACCGTGACGTCATGGTCAGAAATAGCTTGCAGACAGGCGGACTGGGCAGCGCCATTGGCCGTTCTGACTTTCACAGCTTCATTCAGCACCGTGACGTCATGGTCAGAAATAGCTTGCAGACAGGCGGACTGGGCAGCGCCATTGGCCGTTCTGACTTTCACAGCTTCATTCAGCACCGTGACGTCATGGTCAGAAATAGCTTGCAGACAGGCGGACTGGGCAGCGCCATGGCCGTTCTGACTTTCACAGCTTCATTCAGCACCGTGACGTCATGGTCAGAAATAGCTTGCAGACAGGCGGACTGGGCAGCGCCATTGGCCGTTCTGACCTTCACAGCTTCATTCAGCACCGTGACGTCATGGTCAGAAATAGCTTGCAGACAGGCGGTCTGGGCAGCGCCATTGGCCGTTCTGAACTTCACAGCTTCATTCAGCACCGTGACGTCATGGTCAGAAATAGCTTGCAGACAGGCGGACTGGGCAGCGCCATTGGCCGTTCTGACCTTCACAGCTTCATTCAGCACCGTGACGTCATGATCAGAAATAGCTTGCAGACAGGCGAACTGGGCAGCGCCATTGGCCGTTCGGACCTTCACAGCTTCATTCAGCACCGTGACGTCATGGTCAGAAATAGCTTGCAGACAGACGGACTGGGCAGCGCCATTGGCCGTTCGGACCTTCACAGCTTCATTCAGCACCGTGACGTCATGGTCAGAAATAGCTTGCAGACAGGCGGACTGGGCAGCGCCATTGGCCGTTCGGACCTTCACAGCTTCATTCAGCACCGTGACGTCATGGTCAGAAATAGCTTGCAGACAGCGGACTGGACAGCGCCATTGGCCGTTCTGACCTTCACAGCTTCATTCAGCACCGTGACGTCATGGTCAGAAATAGCTTGCAGACAGGCGGACTGGGCAGCGCCATTGGCCGTTCTGACCTTCACAGCTTCATTCAGCACCGTGACGTCATGGTCAGAAATAGCTTGCAGACAGGCGGACTGAGCAGCGCCATTGGCCGTTCTGACCTTCACAGCTTCATTCAGCACCGTGACGTCATGGTCAGAAATAGCTTGCAGACAGGCGGACTGGGCAGCGCCATTGGCCGTTCTGACCTTCACAGCTTCATTCAGCACCGTGACGTCATGGTCAGAAATAGCTTGCAGACAGGCGGACTGGGCAGCGCCATTGGCCGTTCTGACTTTCACAGCTTCATTCAGCACCGTGACGTCATGGTCAGAAATAGCTTGCAGACAGCGGACTGGACAGCGCCATTGGCCGTTCTGACCTTCACAGCTTCATTCAGCACCGTGACGTCATGGTCAGAAATAGCTTGCAGACAGGCGGACTGGGCAGCGCCATTGGCCGTTCGGACCTTCACAGCTTCATTCAGCACCGTGACGTCATGGTCAGAAATAGCTTGCAGACAGGCGGACTGGGCAGCGCCATTGGCCGTTCGGACCTTCACAGCTTCATTCAGCACCGTGACGTCATGGTCAGAAATAGCTTGCAGACAGGCGGACTGGGCAGCGCCATTGGCCGTTCTGACCTTCACAGCTTCATTCAGCACCGTGACGTCATGGTCAGAAATAGCTTGCAGACAGGCGGACTGGGCAGCGCCATTGGCCGTTCTGACCTTCACAGCTTCATGCAGCACCGTGACGTCATGGTCAGAAATAGCTTGCAGACAGGCGGACTGGGCAGCGCCATTGGCCGTTCTGACCTTCACAGCTTCATTCAGCACCGTGACGTCATGGTCAGAAATAGCTTGCAGACAGGCGGACTGGACAGCGCCATTGGCCGTTCTGACCTTCACAGCTTCATTCAGCACCGTGACGTCATGGTCAGAAATAGCTTGCAGACAGGCGGACTGGGCAGCGCCATTGGCCGTTCGGACCTTCACAGCTTCATTCAGCACCGTGACGTCATGGTCAGAAATAGCTTGCAGACAGGCGGACTGGACAGCGCCATGGGCCGTTCTGACCTTCACAGCTTCATTCAGCACCGTGACGTCATGGTCAGAAATAGCTTGCAGACAGGCGGACTGAGCAGCGCCATTGGCCGTTCGGACCTTCACAGCTTCATTCAGCACCGTGACGTCATGGTCAGAAATAGCTTGCAGACAGGCGGACTGGACAGCGCCATTGGCCGTTCTGACCTTCACAGCTTCATTCAGCACCGTGACGTCATGGTCAGAAATAGCTTGCAGACAGGCAGACTGGACAGCGCCATTGGCCGTTCTGACCTTCACAGCTTCATTCAGCACCGTGACGTCATGGTCAGAAATAGCTTGCAGACAGGCGGACT
>JADBJO010002915.1:249267-251767 GCA_016801955.1 Conus betulinus | reverse complement strand
CCCTCTGAATGATGGAGTTCATTTCGTATCTTGTTGTCCTACTTTGAATGATCTTAGACACCAATTAATAAGAAGCATCAGAAGCAGCCTTCAGTATTCATATTTGTATTGCTTGTATTGTCAAACAGTTTGCTAATTATTTATATTCTATTTGCATGTCGCTCATAACCTCAATGTTCCCAGTTGTCTTTTCTCTTTTCACTTCCCCATTTTGGGCTGTGAACATTGAAATTTGCAGTGCCTGCGATTTGTGTTCATGTACCTGACAAATAAATAATCTATAATCACGTGTGTTCTTGTTCCAGCGCGAGCATGTGTGTACGAGAGAGAGAGAGAGAGAGAGAGAGAGAGAGAGAGAGAGAGAGAGAGAGGGGGGGGGGGGAGAGAGAGGGGGGGGGGGGGGGGGGGGGGGGGGGGGCTGGCAGACGGACAAACGCCATATATCTGAACTTAGCAAAATCGTGTGAAGTTGTCAACAAAGTTGATGTTGGTGACACACGACAAAAATGTCAATCCGTCAACGCAGTTTGAACTCACGTTGTAATGCTTTCTTCCATATTTTCAGATTGTTCATTGTGATCTTGCCCGTAACAGTTAAAAAAAAAAAAAAAAAAAAAAAAAAAAAAAAAAACTTTCTTCGAAACCGCTAATCCTGTGGTTTAACGATCTATACAATGTCCTATGTTGTTGATCTTCTGCAACGAGACCAAACCGAACTCAACACCACCATGACTGAATGCAAGCACGGGGTTGGCTTTCTGAAGAAGCGTGGCTGTAAGTGACACTGACAAAATACAGAGACCCATGCCCGTTACTAGCCAGGCTCAATGCAAGTGGCTCAGTGGCAGTGCTGTGTCTCCTCTGGTGGGTGACCACACCAAGACCAGGTAGTGGTGACTCTCTATGGCCTGCTAATGGTGGGAAGGTCTGGGTGTGTCTCTGCAGGACACAGAAAGAGGGGCGGAGAAAGTGAAGGGGGCTGGGGGGGGTGGGGGGGGGGTGGAAGGGGGTCAAACAGAGTGACGTGGAGGCAAAGCATTGACACAGCATAGAACATGGGACGGCCAACAGATAAATGACCCAAAAACACCACACGTATGAAAACGTATTCATGGGGGGTAATGGTCAGTGTGGGCTGAGGGCAATGGGACTGGATGCTGGAAGGTTCACAATTCAGCCATTTTTACTTGTGAGAATGGCTGAATGTGCCTTCTGCCATCCGTATGGCCCTCCTCTCTTCCTTCCCCTCCCTTCCTCCTAGTTTCTTTATGTGTAAGGCTCCATACGTCTGCTCCCTATAAAGGTATCGATCATATTTCATCTTTACAAAACCGCTTACCAAAACAGTTTCCAGTCCAAAATCTTCCCCACATCATATCTCCATAGACACATCTCAATGACCTCTGGCTTGCTTGCTTTATACAACAGCTCAACAGCTCAATAGCAGTTTTTTTTAACGGAAAGCAATTTGGGTTTCATGAAAGAAAACATAAACTTAGTTTTTTAAACATTCAGTCATATAAAATGAGAAAGAAAACAGAAAAGACAGAGAGAGAGAGAGAGAGAGAGAGAGAGAGAGAGAGAGAGAGAGAGAGAGAGAGAGAGAGAGAGAAAGAGACAGACAGACAGACAGACAGAGAGCTGAATGAGACAGGAAGCTGAGGCTGCTGGTGCTGAAAGGACGTGTCAGGCACAGGACACAGACTATCAGGATGACATGGGGCACCAAGATTGGTCCATCCATTGCTCAGTGAGGTCACACCACAACTGGCCTCTGGGAAGCATACATCACCCCACCAGGCCCAGTGGTTTTCAGCACACCTGCTCTCTGCCCTCCTCATCCAATAACTCTCTCTCTCTCTCTTTCTCTCTCTCTCTCTCTCTCTCTCTCTCTCTCTCTCTCTCTCTCTCTCTCTCTCTCACACACACACACACACACACACACACACACACACACACACACACACACACATGCTTCTCTCTCTATTCTCCAGCCACAACCTTAACTCGATCTCAAACACAATGACAATTCCTCAGGACAAATTGGAAGACGCCACCACTGCTCAGCCACCCTCCACCTCCAAGGTTTTAGGGGGAACAGTCAGAAACAGAGGAAAACAGCCCGTTCTCCACACCAGTGGACGTGAGAGCAGAACACTCAGCGAGGCCAGTCTGGCCAACATCTTCAGGAAATCTGCCTTCCATGTCCAAGTCCCGGCCTTCGTTGTGGGAGCAAGGAAGAGGAGGGGGGGGGGGGGGGGGGGGGGGGGGGGGGAGGGAGGGGGGGGGGGGGTGGGTTGTAGGCTCGTCAGCCTCTGATCTCATAGAACTGCACTAGACTGACCAGACTGCCGATAAGAAGACTGGAGCCCTGACAGAGGCAGTGGTCTGCTAAACAGCTGTCAACTGCCGATAAGAAGAAGACTAGAGCTCTGGCAGAGGCAGTGGTCTGCTAAAACAGCTGTCAACTGCCGATAAGAAGAAGACTAGAGCTCTGGCA
>JADBJO010002915.1:221767-229267 GCA_016801955.1 Conus betulinus | reverse complement strand
TGGACAATGAGGACAATGAGGACAATGAGGACAGTGAGGGAAGAAGGGAGATTACTGACGACGACAGAGATGATCTGGACAATGAGGACAATGAGGACAGTGAGGGAAGAAGGGAGATGACTGACAACAGAGATGATCTGGACAATGAGGACAATGAGGACAGTGAGGGAAGAAGGGGAGATGACTGACGACAGAGATG
The DNA here is from genome assembly GCA_016801955.1 of Conus betulinus. Lineage (NCBI taxonomy): Eukaryota > Metazoa > Mollusca > Gastropoda > Neogastropoda > Conidae > Conus > Conus betulinus. The sequence goes on along the minus strand of JADBJO010002915.1, from coordinate 229,068 downwards.
ATCTGGACAATGAGGACAATGAGGACAGTGAGGACAGTGAGGGAAGAAGGGAGATGACGACGACAGAGATGATCTGGACAATGAGGACAATGAGGAAAGGAGATAGAGGCCAGAGGAAGGGAAATTACTGACGACACAGGTGATCTGGACTATCAGGACAGTGAGGGAAGAAGGGAGAACACTGACGACAGAGATGATCTGGACAATGCGGACAATGAGGACAATGAGGACATTGAGGGAAGAAGGGAGATCACTGACGACAGAGATGATCTGGACAATGAGGACAATGAGGACAATGAGGGAAGAAGGGAGATCACTGACGACCGAGATGATCTGGACAATGAGGACAATGAGGACAATGAGGGCATTGAGGGAAGAAGGGAGATGACTGACGACAGAGATGATCTGGACAATGAGGACAATGAGGACAATGCAGACTGTGAGGAAAGAAGGGAGATTGTTGACGACAGAGATGATCTGGACAATGAGGACAGTTAGGGAAGAAGGGAGATGACTGACGCCAGAGATGATCTGGACAATGAGGACAATGAGGACAATGAAGACAGTGAGGGAAGAAGGGAGATTACTGACGACAGAGATGATCTGGACAATGAGGGCAATGAGGACAATGAAGACAGTGAGGGAAGAAGGGAGATTACTGGCGACAGAGATGGTTTAGACGATGAGGACAATGAGGACAATGAGGACAGTGAGGAAAGAAAGCCAGCGGCCAGGACAAGGGAGATGACTCACGACAGAGATGATCTGGCTGAGGGCCAGGCTGAAGTTGATCTGCAGGGAGTAGTTGACCTCTTTGACAGGGCGGATCAGCGGGTTGTAGCCATGCTTCTCGAACAGGTCGTACACCAGCCGCTTCTCGTTCTCCCCTGCACACAGTCACGCCACTCCATCATCAGCGTCAGCACAACAGTGCTCTGCCTGTCGGTCTGTCTGTATGTCGGTCTGTCTGTCTGTATGTCGGTTCTCTCTCTCTCTCTCTCTCTCTCTCTCTCTCTCTCTCTCTCTCTCTCTCTCTCTCTCTCTCTCTCTCTCCCCCCCACACTCTTTCCCTCCCTCTCTCTCTGTCTCTCTCTGTCTCTATCTCTATCTCTCTGTCTCTTCACTCTGTCTGTCTGTCTGTCTGTCTGTCTGTCTCTCTCTCTCTCTCTCTCTCTCTCTCTCTCTCTCTCTCTCTCTCTCTCCTTTAATTTCTTTCCAGTGTATGAAACAAAACATGAATGTACGTATGATCATGTGTGTACGCACGCACGAAAAGGTGTGTGTGTAAGCCGGGGGGGGGGGGGGGGGGGGGGGGGGGGGGGGGGGCGTGCGCGCGTGCGTGCGTACGCAAGGGCGTGTGCACGTTCGCGCACGCGCGTGTTTGTGTGTGAGTGTGTGTGTGTGTGTGTGTGTGTGTGTGTGCGTGTGCGTGAGTGTGTGTGTGTGTGTGTGTGTGTGTGTGTGTGTGTGTGTGTGTGTGTGTGTGTGTGTACATGCCTGTGTATGCATGTATGTGATTGCGGTGTACATGTGTGCATGTTAATCCTGATGTGCGTGTGGTTGTGTACGTGCGAGACAGACAGACAGACAGACAGGCAGGCAGGCAAGAGAGAGAACACTGCCACTGCCACTGACATAGTTTACTGACACTGGCTAATAGCCTTTTTGTCAGGGGGCACAATGGTGTGTTTTTTTTTCTTTTTTGCAAAACTGCAAAGTAAGTGTCTACACAACTAAGCAAAATTAAGAAATTATGTCCATTTCCATCACTCATGTGTTTTTTCTTATGTATATTCCAGTAGGAAAATCATTCTCATACAACAACCATTCCCTTCACATACGCACACTGACCCATCCTATCTTCCATCGACGTGCACGCACACATTTATATCCTATCCTCCCTTCTCCCCATTCACACATGGTAATAAAATATGGTATCTAAATTATGATGCTGTTGACGATTCATGCCCATTGTGTAATGATCTTGCAATTAGAGAAGATGAGTTACATTTTTTTGTTCACTTGTCCTGTTTATGGGAACATTAGAAAAAAAAATCAAGACTTGGATCATAACATAGTCAAGAGTCGAAACCTTAACAATATTTTGCAATCAAATGATGAAACATTGTTAAAGATGCTGGCAAAGTATGTAACAGAAGCTGTAGACACGCGGAAGAAAATTATGAATGAATAAAAGTTCAAAACATTGATGGGTATCAATTATATTTCATTTTTATTGTTTAGAATACTTATTGGACCTTGAAGCTGATGGTTCAAGGGAATGCTTGTCATAATATCAAGTCAGATAAATCATCTGTACAGAGAGAGAGAGAGAGAGAGAGAGAGAGAGAGAGAGAGAGAGAGAGAGGAGAGAGGAGAGAGAGAGAGAGAGGAGAGAGAGGACGGAGACGGATATTACGTGAGGGGGAGAGAGAGACGGATAGAGGAGAGAGAGAGAGAGAGAGAGAGAGAAGAGAGAGAGAGAGGGAGAGAGAGAGAGAGAGACAGACAGACGAGAGAGACAGACAGACAGGAAGACAGACAGACAGACAGAGACGGACGGACGGACAGACAGATAGAACCCATGAAAATATAATCATCCGTCTTCTGCTAATTCCAACTCGTCGCTCAAAACACGGGCAGGCCTTTTTCTCAGCAACATGCAGCGCCCCGTGTGTTCCAAAGGCCAGTGTGTTGATGAAGCATGCAGGGCTTTTCGCCTTCGTTCTTCCGCGCAGATTCCAGGATTTGGGGCAGCTCTTTAGAACCGCCCGGTGGTAGTTTCCGAAGCGGCAGCGTGATTTATCAGCTCAAATGAAGACACTGGCTTTATGGGAAAAACTCTAACGGCTCCCTAGCTACATCGTTAGGGTGTGTGGTTTTTTTTTTTCTGTTAGTTTGTTTTTGTTTTTCTCTTGGAATGAGTCTGAATGTTTTTCAGCCTCGGATAGATATTGAATTCCATTATCTTGCTGCCGATGAGGAAGAGAAGGCGAAAGTTAGAGAGGGAGAGGTGGGGAGATATTGGGGGTAGGGGAGAGAGAGAGAGAGAGAGAGAGAGAGAGAGAGAGAGAGAGAGAGAGAGAGAGAGAGAGAGAGAGAGAGAGAGAGAGAGCAGAGAGACAGACAGACACAGACAGACACACACACACACACACACACACACACACACACACACACACACACACACACACACACACACATGACAGTTAGACAGACAAGCAAACAGGGGGAGACAGAGAGAAAGACGGACAGACGGACAGACAGACAGAGAGACGGGAGGGAGAGACAGAGGGGGGGGGGGGGGGGGGGGGTTTCCTATCCAACACAGCCCTTCATCTTTTTCACAACACTGGGCTCATCTCAGGGACTTCATCGAAGTGGAACCATGCCCAGCACACGGCATTCATCCAGGTGGAACTATGCCCAGCACACAGAATTCATCCAAGTGGAACCATGCCCAGCACACGGAATTCATCCAGGTGGAACTATGCCCAGCACACAGAATTCATCCAGGTGGAAACTATGCCCAGCACACAGAATTCATCCAGGTGGAACTATGCCCAGCACACAGAATTCATCCAGGTGGAACTATGCCCAGCACACAGAATTCATCCAGGTGGAACCATGCCCAGCACACGGAATTCATCCAGGTGGAACTATGCCCAGCACACAGAATTCATCCAGGTGGAACTATGCCCAGCACACAGAATTCATCCAGGTGGAACTATGCCCAGCATACAGAATTCATCCAGGTGGAACCATGCCCAGCACACGGCATTCATCCGGGTGGAACTATGCCCAGCAGACAGAATTCATCCAGGTGGAACCCATGCCCAGCACACGACATTCATCCAGATGGAGCCATGCCCAGCAGACAGAATTCATCCAAGTGGAGCCATGCCCAGCACACGGAATTCCACGGCAGAAAGACTGACCGCTGCCACCTCCTGGTAGCCCACTTCACGCCTCTGGCATTCTTCCAGGAGACAGACAGCAGAGCGTGCGCAGACCGGGCATCATTCATACTGCCTTGGTGCTCCCAACACACAAAACAAAACAGTAAACAAATCCAATATGTGCGGTAGGCGTGGAACAACAATATGGGCTTTGCAAGCTACTCTGATTTTCCGTTGGACTGAACGCTGGGAAGGGGGGGGGGGGGGGGGGGGGGGGGGGAGGTGGAGAAGGGGAGGAAGCGAGAAAAAGAGAGGGAGAGAGAGAGGGAGAGATGGAGATGGAATGAGAGAGATGGAGACAAAGACAGACAGACAGAGAGACAGACAGACAGAGAAAGACAGAAAGAGAGAGGGAAAGAAAGACAGAGTGAGAGAAACACACACACACACACACACACACACACACACACACACACACACACACACACACACACACACACACACAATTAGTAAAAATGCCTCATGTGTTTGTGGACAGAGCATCACAGTTGATCATATTATCTCATGTGCCGCTATCAAACAAATATTTTCGAATCACCAGCATTAACCTATGAATTATTATTCTTTCTTTTTCAAAGAGTCCAATAAGTAAGTACTTATAGTTTCTTACATTTATTTACTCATACTTATGAGGTTACTTTTAAGTGAGTCAATCATTAGCCTACCACTAAATTTACATAATATATACGAAAGGACCATCTTTATCCGTCCCCTACCTCTTACTGTACTCTCCCATATCAAAACCATTTGTAACTTTCTAGCTGTATCACGAGGGTTTTGTTTGACTGTTTTCATTGATGTAATTGTTGGTTGTTGTTGTTGTTGTTGTTGTTGTTGTTTCGTCTAATATCACCTAGAGTGGATAGACGTTAGATTTGAAACTAACTAACACACACACACACACACACACACACACACACACACACACACACACACACACACACACACACAGACACACAGAGAGAGAGAGAGTCAGACAGACAGACAGACAGAGAGAGAGAGAGAGAGAGAGAGAGAGAGAGAGAGAGAGAGAGAGAGAGAGCTCAGGTGACTTTCCCTGTCAAAATAGAATTTGTGCAGCATCAGATACGATTACCATCCATCTGATTTCACGTCAAATGAACGTTGTTCTCTGCTAAGAGAAATCACGAGTGGGGGCACAAAGGGAAGTCAGAAAGAAAGAGAAGGCAGCTCTCCGTGCTTTGGGATCCCTACACAGTGTGTCAATGACACCAGGGAAAGTCCAATATACAGGCGTTGGTAATGCCGTGAAAGGGAAGGTTGTAGAACAAGTACACTGGGTTTCTATCGGACCTGCCCGTCAAACCATTCCAGGCTTCAGCGCACACAACAGACAGCCAAGTCTGAACGTCAGGTCATCCTGGCCAAAAGCTTTTCTGCGTGAAAGTCTGTTTATCACTTGCATGGCGACGATCTATCGACTTTCCTTTTCGTTTTGTACTGCTCTGCTCCAGTGTTCGCACGTCCTTGTCGCCCGAACGCATAAAACAGTCTTTCGAGCACTTGATTTACTATCTATAATATGGACTTCCCTTTTGGGTGTAGCAGAGCTCTGTCCTCATTGTCCCCCAGGGGCCCCATTCCTTCAACAGGATGACAACACAAGACTGAACACATAGCTAAAATCTGTGTACTCTACGTCACAATGAAGCACTCCATCATCATCATCATCGCCTGTTATCCCTCCTGGGGCACAGGCCGCCAGCCAAGGACCTCCAGGCATCTCTGTCCTGGGCTCTTTTTTTTCCAGCTGGTTCCAAGTCATCCCCATGTTCCTGATGTCTGCTTCCAGGTCCCTGCGCCAGGTGTTCCTTGGCCGACCTCTTTCCCGTGTTCCTTGGGGATTCCATGTTAGGGCTTGTCTGATGGTGGTGTGTTGCTTGCAGGCTTCCGCAGCGTACAATGAAGCACGCTATACACGAAAATACGAAGAGAGAGAGAGAGAGAGAGAGAGAGAGAGAGAGAGAGAGAGAGAGAGAGAGAGAGAGAAATCAAATGATTCCTCACGGAAAGTAACATTCTCGAGTGTTAGACACCATTTTTCAGTCGATCGATTATTTCATGGCCAATGAAAGTTTCTCTTCTAGGAAAGATTGCGAATGATGTCAAATTCGGAAATTACTCAATTAAAAAAAAACTCTCAACCAATGGCGTTCCAGGAAAGGAATCATGGAGGGTGAAGGTGATCTAACACAAACAACGTGGCACACAGATTTTGTCATGAAGGTCCGCTATGTAAATCTGCGTGATCCATGTTCGGACACGTGATGATCATGTGGTGAACAATGCAGCTACATGAAAAATGAACAGCCAGCTGTACTGGATGTCACTACAGACAGATCTGAACAATGAATTGCCAGCTGTATTGGATGTCTTCACTACAGACAGATCTGAACAATGAACTGCCAGCTGTATTGGATGTCACTACAGACAGATCTGAACAATGAACTGCCAGCTGTATTGGCTGTCACTACAGACAGATCTGAACAATGAACTGCCAGCTGTATTGGATGTCTTCACTACAGATGCAGACAGATCTGAACAATGAACTGCCAGCTGTATTGGATGTCTTCACTACAGACAGATCTGAACAATGAACTGCCAGCTGTATTGGCTGTCACTACAGACAGATCTGAACAATGAACTGCCAGCTGTATTGGCTGTCACTACAGACAGATCTGAACAATGAACTGCCAGCTGTATTGGATGTCTTCACTACAGACAGATCTGAGCAATGAACTGCCAGCTGTATTGGATGTCACTACAGACAGATCTGAACAATGAACTGCCAGCTGTATTGGCTGTCACTACAGACAGATCTGAACAATGAACTGCCAGCTGTATTGGATGTCTTCACTACAGACAGATCTGAACAATGAACTGCCAGCTGTATTGGATGTCTTCACTACAGACAGATCTGAACAATGAACTGCCAGCTGTATTGGCTGTCACTACAGACAGATCTGAGAAATGAACTGTCAGCTGTATTGGCTGTCACTACAGACAGATCTGAACAATGAACTGCCAGCTGTATTGGATGTCACTACAGACAGATCTGAACAATGAACTGCCAGCTGTATTGGATGTCTTCACTACAGACAGATCTGAACAATGAACTGCCAGTTGTATTGGATGTCTTCACTACAGACAGATCTGAACAATGCACTGCCAGCTGTATTGGCTGTCACTACAGACAGATCCCCAGAGATCGGTGTGCACAGGAAAGCAATGGATGGTAGGTCCAAACTGCGGAATGCAGAGGATAGCTTCACGAAACAGTCCACTTATCATCAATATGCGTACTATTTTCGTTTTCTAGTT
>JADBJO010002915.1:211767-219267 GCA_016801955.1 Conus betulinus | reverse complement strand
TTCAGAAAAAAAAAAAAAAAAACTCGTAACAAGTACCAATAACCATCCATAAAACAGGATAGGGACATAAACAAATTAATGACGTATTTTCCTAAAACATTGCGACTTCTAGAAACTGAAATCCCTTATAAAGATCAAATGAACAATTTTGTACATCATAGAACTTTTGTGAGGACATTAGTAAACTGAGTTTGAGCAAAGAGGGTTGTCGGCAATATTAGGTTCATAAAGCTTTCACGAATACGTCTAAGAGCTGGACAGCAAAAAAGAATGTCTCGTTTTCTTCTGCTTCTTTACACAGTGGACAAGTTAATACACTTCTGTTGACAGTTTTGTGTCCACAGCAATGTACCATTAACTCTTAGATTCCAGCCTTGACTCTTGTAGCTATATGTATCAAATGTGGATACAGCTCCAACGATGAACAGGGCTTCAAAGAAGGCGTGTTTCAAACAGTCTATACAGTGTCAAATCTAGCACTGGTCTGAACATGTTCAGTCCATTTTTGGCGAAACAGTCTCTCAACCATTTGCGAAATGTATGAGCAAAGTCATTAAATCGACCAACACCTTGACTGTACCAAACAAACCCAAACCCATTTTCAAATTCGCACTTGAGACACCCAATTCACTTTACCTTTGAGATGCAAATCATATGACATATCATACGCTTTGCGTGGAATTCTTTGCTGATCCATTTGAAACAATTTAAACCAATAGTGAACACATCTCACTGCTGAGTTCACATATAGAGAATACCTGTTAGTTTCACCGTATATAAGGTCATTTGGTGTCCTTATATCTACAGAGACAAAGAGGGGCAGGCAGAGAGACAGACAGACAGAGACAGAGAGAGGGAAATGCACAAAAACCCTGTTCAATGAGTACTGCTGACGCTGGTTGCTCAAGCCGAACTGTCTGAAGGCATGTGGTAGATCAGTCCTTTCTCCACAGTCATGTCCACACCACATCCCTCCCCAGACAGTCATCGTCCCCACAGTCATATCCACACCACATCCCTCCCCAGACAGTCATCGCCCCCCACAGTCATGTCCACACCACATCCTTCCCCAGACAGTCATCGTCCCCACAGTCATGTACACACTACATCCCTCTCCAGACAGTCATCGTCCCCACAGTCATGTCCACACCACACCACATCCCTCCCCAGACAGTCACTACCCCCACAGTCATGTCCACACTACATCCCTCTCCAGACAGTCATCGTCCCCACAGTCATGTCCACACCACACCACACATCCCTCCACAGACAGTCACTACCCCCACAGTCATGTCCACACTACATCCCTCTCCACACAGTCATCGTCCCACACAGTCATGTCCACACCACATCCCTCCCAAGACAGTCACCACCACCCCAGTCATGTCCACACCACATCCTTCCCCAGACAGTCATCGTCCCCACAGTCATGTCCACACCACATCCTTCCCCAGACAGTCATCGTCCCCACAGTCATGTCCACACCACATCCCTCCCCAGACAGTCATCGTCCCAACTGTCATGTCCACACCACATCCTTCCCCAGACAGTCATCGTCCCCACAGTCATGTACACACCACATCCCTCCCCAGACAGTCATCGTCCCCCCACAGTCATGTTCACACCACTTCCCTCCCCAGACAGTCATCACCCCCACAGTCATGTCCACACCACATCCCTCCCCAGACAGTCACCGTCCCCACAGTCATGTCCACACCACATCCCTCCCCAGACAGTCACCACCCCCACAGTCATGTCCACACCACATCACATCCCTCCCCAGACAGTCATCACCCCCACAGTCATGTCCACACCACATCCCTCCCCAGACAGTCACCGTCCCCACAGTCATGTCCACACCACATCCCTCCCCAGACAGTCACCGTCCCCACAGTCATGTCCACACCACACCACATCCCTCCCCAGACAGTCATCACCTCCACAGTCATGTCCACACCACATCCCTCCCCAGACAGTCACCGTTCCCACAGTCATGTCCACACCACATCCTTCCCCAGACACAGTCACCGTCCCCACAGTCATGTCCACACCACATCCCTCCCCAGACAGTCATCACCCCCACAGTCATGTCCACACCACATCCCTCCCCAGACAGTCATCGTCCCCACAGTCATGTCCACACCACATCCCTCCCCAGACAGTCATCGTCCCCACAGTCATGTCCACACCACATCCCTCCCCAGACAGTCACCACCCCCACAGTCATGTCCACACCACATCCCTCCCCAGACAGTCATCGTCCCCACAGTCATGTCCACACCCTCATCCCTCCTCAGACAGTCACCACCCCCACAGTCATGTCCACACAGACACATCCCTCTCCAGACAGTCATCGTCCCCACTGTCATGTCCACGCCACATCCCTCCCCAGTCAGTCATCGTCCCCACAGTCATGTCCACACCACATCCCTCCCAGACAGTCACCACCCCCCCACAGTCATGTCCACACCACATCCCTCCCCAGACAGTCACATCCCCCCACACAGTCATGTCCACACCACATCCCTCCCCAGACAGTCATCGTCCCCACAGTCATGTCCACACCACATCCCTCCCCAGACAGTCAACGTCCCCACAGTCATGTCCGCACCACACCCTCCCCCCCAGACAGTCATCGTCCCCACAGTCATGTCCACACCACATCCCTCCCCAGACAGTCACCCCCCCCCACAGTCATGTCCACACCACATCCCTCCCCAGACAGTCATCGTCCCCACAGTCATGTCCACACCTCATCCCTCCTCAGACAGTCACCACCCTCACAGTCATGTCCACACCACATCCCTCCCCAGACAGTCATCGTCCCCACAGTCATGTCCACACCACATCTCTCCCCAGACAGTCATCGTCCCCACAGTCATGTCCACACCACATCCCTCCCCAGACAGTCATCGTCCCCACAGTCATGTCCACACCACATCCCTCCCCCCCAGACAGTCATCGTCCCCACAGTCATGTCCACACCACATCCCTCCCCAGACAATCACCGCCATGTTCACGCTCCCCACAATCCCCTCTGCCACCTCGAGGTTCAACTGTACCAGAAACCTGGGGCGTCTGTACAGTGCTGCTGTAGGGGCGTCTGTACACTGTTGGTGTAGGGGCGTCTGTACAGTGCTGGTGTAGGGGCGTCTGTACAGTCTTGTGTAGGGGCGTCTGTACAGTGCTGGTATAGGGGCGTCTGTACAGTGTTGGTGTAGGGGCGTCTGTACAGTGCTGGTGTAGGGGCGTCTGTACAGTGTTGGTGTAAGGGCGTCTGTACAGTGTTGGTGTAGGGGCGTCTGTACAGTGCTGGTGTAGGGGCGTCTGTACAGTCTGCTGTAGGGGCGTCAGTACAGTCTGGTGTAGGGGCGTCTGTACAGTGCTGGTGTAGGGGCGTCTGTACAGTCTGCTGTAGGGGCGTCAGTACAGTCTGGTTGTAGGGGCGTCTGTACAGTGCTGGTGTAGGGGCGTCTGTACAGTGCTGGTGTAGGGGAGTCTGTACAGTCTGGTGTAGGGGCGTCAGTACAGTCTGCTGTAGGGGCGTCAGTACAGTCTGCTGTAGGGGCGTCTGTACAGTGCTGGTGTAGGGGCGTCTGTACAGTCTGGTGTAGGGGCGTCAGTACAGTCTGGTTGTAGGGGCGTCTGTACAGTCTGGTGTAGGGGCATCTGTACAGTGCTGGTGTAGGGGCGTCTGTACAGTCTGGTGTAGGAGCGTCAGTACAGTCTGGTTGTAGGGGCGTCTGTACAGTGCTGGTGTAGGGGCGTCTGTACAGTGCTGGTGTGTAGGGCATCTGTACAGTGCTGGTGTAGGGGCGTCAGGACAGTCTGGTGTAAAGGCTAATGACTGGACAGCATGGGCGTGGCTTTGTTGGAGGATAGGCAATGAACAAGAGGGGAGAGAGAGCAGAACAGACCCACGACATGGGGAGATGTGGGGGTGGGGGTGGAGGATAGGGAATAACAAGAGGGGAGAGAGAGCAGAACAGACCCACGACATGGGGAGATGTGGGGGTGGGGGTGGGGGAGGGGATATGGAATGAACAAGAGGAGAGAGAGAGAGAGAGCAGAACAGACCCACGACATCGGGAGATGGGGGGGGGTGGGGGTGGAGGATAGGGAATAACAAGAGGGGAGAGAGAGAGCAGAACAGACCCACGACATGGGGAGATGTGGGGGGGGGGGGGGGGGGTGGGGGATAGCGAATGAACAAGAGGGAGAGAGCAGAACAGACAGACCCACAGCATGGCGCGATGTGGGGGTGGGTGGGGGTGGGAGTGGGTGGGGGGATAGAGAATGAACAACAGGAGAGAGACAGCAGAACAGACCCACGGCATGGAGAGATGTGGGGTGGGGGTGGGGGAGGTAGGGAATGAAGAAAAGGGGAGAGACAGCTGAACAGACCCCCACGGCATGGGTAGATGTGGGAGGGGGGGGGGGGGGGGGAAGGTAGGGAATGAAGAAAAGGGGAGAGACAGCTGAACAGACCCACGGCATGGGTAGATGTGGGGGTGGGTGGGGGGGTGTTTCTGTACGAGAGAAATAGCAACTAGATGAACAGCGTGAAAGTTATGGTGGACTAGTGGTCAATAAGACACAAGTGTTTCGTGTAACGCTTCGGATGTGTGCGACTTGAAAGCGTACGTACCTTCTCCTTCCGTGTCACCTCCCTCCCCACCCATCCGTTCACACCCTCTACTCACCACCCCCCCTGTCTCGGTCCGTCGAAGCTTGACGTCTTTGCTGGACATCGTGGTGTGGCGATAAACGTCAGATTTAGCGCTTTTCACAATTTATGTTCTCGTCAAATCGTTATGGGCAGCAACGCCGCTCGAAAATGTTCACGAATGAAAGAGGGGGAAATAAAGATTGAATGGAGAGAGAGAGAGAGAGAGAGAGAGAGAGAGAGAGAGAGAGAGAGAGAGACAGAGACAGAGAGACAGAGACAGCTAGACATACAGACAGACAGACAGAGACAGAAACAGAGACAGAGAGACGGAGCGAGACAGATATAAGACAGACAGAAAGACAGAGACTGACAGACAGACAGACACAGACAGACACAGACACAGACAGACAGACAGACAGACAGGCAGACAGGCATACAGACAGGCGGGCGGGCGAATAGACAGACATACTCATAAACAGGAAAAGGCCGGCAGGCTGGTCAGCAGAGACAGACAGACCGAGAGAGAGAGAGAGAGAGAGAGAGAGAGAGAGAGAGAGAGAGAGAGAGAGAGAGAGAGAGAGAGACAGAGACAGAGAGAGAGAGAGAGAGAGAGAGAGAGAGTCATTCCAAAACCTTTCAAAGCCGTATCAAGCACCGCTCTCTCTTTACACAGACAACTTGTTCTCTCTTTGTGGCCGCCTCACCAACTCACAAAATGGACGTTGTGCGATCAAAACGAGTCGCCCACCTTTGGCACCTGTGGATCAATGATTAGTGCCCCCTGGTCTGGCACTAAAAGCACGGAATGAGAGTGAGATGAGCGGTGGCAGAGGAGGAAGGCCTGGGACATAAATGAAGACATCCTTGTCTCTCTGATGAAGGAGATGACCATTTCCTTCTGTACTGACGGATTCACCGGTTTTACAGCATTGATGCTTTTCGTGTATCATTAAGGCGCTTCACAAGGGAACGGGTTTTTTCCTTTTTTCATTTTGAGTACATGATGTATTCAGCTCTGTTTATATCTAGATGTTCTGCTTTGGTGTTAAAATTAAAATCAAACAGGCAAAAGTCACGTGTGGACAAAAAATTTACATAGACCATACCGAGTTCACCGGCAGTTAGAAAAGAAAAGTGCGAGTTTCATGTCTCCATTTTCTGGCAAAAGTGTGCTGGCTATTAAAGCCTTGAAATCTGCGGAACTAAGATAAAAGCACCGCACAGACAGACAGACAGACAGACGAAATCACACAGATAGGCTGACAAACGGGCAGACAGACTCAGAGACTGGGAGAGACAGATAGAGGCCGGGAATGGGAAGAAGAGAGAGAGAGAGAGAGAGAGAGAGAGAGAGAGAGAGAGAGAGAGAGAGAGAGAGAGAGAGAGAGAGACAGACAGACAGACAGACAGACAGACAGACAGAGAGATAAGAGAGTATGTGCAGGGTACTAAGAACACAGGGGTTTGATTTTTTTTCTCAACATGTAAAGATACATATTTCACATATTTTCTCCACAGCACAAAGTCACAGACCTGGAACCAAAATAGCCGCGTTATTATTCACCGCCCATGTATTATCATCTCGTCATGCTGAGGAACGAACAATGGCCCTGACAACGCAGCGTTCACACAGGGGGAGCCTGCAGGGTGCAGCGTGTGGGCGGATGTTGTTTCACGCTTTATCCAGAAAGGGGAGAGTGTTTGGCACACAGCCACCACTCGTTTTCTGCATCCTAATGTTCATCAAGTAAGCGAGAAGGAATTCAGCATGAAGCCATCTCCGTGTGTACTCTCTCAGGCATTAATTTTTAAGTCATTGCATCTTCATAGCTTAAGTTACAAACTTCAGTTGCTTGAGAGAGGGGGAGAAAGGGGAAGAGGAGCGTGCGTGCCCTGCATTCAGCTATGAACCAAAGTGTCAGTGCACCATGCATTACTACACCAGACACTTTGTGTCGAAAGTTCAAACACTAAAACCAGCAAGTGAATGTCTGTCTGGAAAAACAACCACACTCACAGAAAATGCATGGTGAGTGTGAGTCGGTTTCGGAAAAAAAAAAAAAAAAAAAAAGTGTGGAAAATAGGAGAACAGAGGCACCACTAGTGTACATCAAAAGAAAGGAAAACATTAAAAAGTGGAGAAAATAGGAGAATGAAGGCCCCACTAGTGTGCATCAAGAAAAAGGAAAACATTAAAAAGTGGAGAAAATAGGAGAGATGAAGGCCCCACTAGTGTGCATCAAGAAAAAGGAAAACATTAAAAAGTGGAGAAAATAGGAGAATGAAGGCCCCACTAGTATGCATCAAGAAAAAGGAAAACATTAAGAAGTGGAGAAAATAGGAGAATGAAGGCCCCACAAGCGTACATCAAGAAAAGGGAAAAACATTAAAAAGTGGAAAAAAATAGGAGAATGAAGGCCCCACTAGTGTACATCAAAAGAAAGGAAAACATTAAATAGTAGAGAAAAAAATGGAGGTTGGAAGACCCACCACAAAACATGTGTTGCGTTGATGTTTCCTATGCTTTGTTCGCTTTTGAATGGCTTGCAATACCTGTCCATCTCCTGACCCGGCAATGCACAGACTCGTGTGCTATTCTGTGCTGTTCATGCTAGCAATACTCAGCCACACACAGCACCGTCTAGTGACCGCCTCAGCGTCGGCAGTATACCGCGAGCAATCAGTATCAGTCAACGTGAAGCAACTCACTAGAGAAGACCCTGCACTGCTGCCGATTTTTGCGGCGGGGTTTGGGGGCTTTTGTCTGATGCAACACACGCAGGATACGTGCTGCCGAATGACTGCGGCAGGGTTGGGGGGCTTTATCTGAT
>JADBJO010002915.1:184267-206767 GCA_016801955.1 Conus betulinus | reverse complement strand
AAACTTTTTTTCTGCCGCGCCAAGCACTACGGCACTGACCCTGTGTCAAACCTTTTGACTCTGCCGCGCCAAACACTACGGCACTGATCCTGTGTCAAACCTTTTCTCTGCCGCGCCAAACACTACGGCACTGCCACCCTGGTCAAACCAGAAGAGAGATGGCTGTCTACAAGGGAGGCCACCCAATCAGGCAGAGGCAGGATGGGTAATGAGCAATACAGGACACCAGCCCTCCATCTGACGGGCCTTTCCAATCAATGGAAAGAGGCAGGATGGATGATGAGCAATACAGGACACCAACCCCTCCATCTGACGGGCCTTTCCAATCAATGGAAAGAGGCAGGATGGATAATGAGCAATACAGGACACCAGCCCTCCATCTGACGGGCCTTTCCAATCAATGGAAAGAGGCAGGATGGATGATGACAATACAGGACACCAGCGCTCCATCTGAAGGGCCTTTCCAATCAATGGACACTGGCACAGATGAGTGCAGGAAGGGCAAGGGGAGGTAAGCGGGAAAAGGGGATAGAAGAATGACAAGGAGGGGGGTGAGAAGGGGAGGTGGGTGAAGTCAGCCCTGCCCATCCCGCTACCAGAGGAGGAGGGGGGAGGGAGGGAAGGAGGAGGGTGATGGATGGGGCTGCAGGAACAAAAAGCCAGGTTGATGTTGACTGTGGCCTTTAGGATGCAGGAACGCAAAGAGATGAAGAGCTAACCTATGGACAGACAGCAGGTGGGAGCTGGGGATGTGGACCGGGACTGGAAGGGGGGGGGGGGGTGGGGGGGGTAAAAAGAAATGTAGGCTGCAAGATAAAAGAAAGACCGATAATTCTGGTATATCGCGCTTGGAAAAAAAAAACCCGCCATATTTCCTTTCAACATGGAGATTATTTTGCACGGATTTCTTTTCCTGATTTTTGTTTTACTGTTTTACAAATGAAGCAGGCCGACAACACACGGCTCACAATGCTGACCGGGTGTTGACGTGTGTAGGAAGTGGACGGGGCGAAATGCGGGATGGGGTTGGGATGGAGAAAGGGGAGTGGCGTGGATTGAGGGGGTGGGGGTGGGAAGAGGAGGGTGAGATATCCGTAAGGTTATGACTGGGTGGGTGTATTGCCAAATTTGTGTCATTAAGATTTTATTTTGAAGCCTCCAGATGACCTGTGGCACGTCTGTTGCTTGTTAACAGACGGAAGGGGCAGACAAGGAGGTAGGTAGCGCCGCAGTGCACCACACTGAATCCTCCCATCCCGAGAGACGGGATGTGGCTCTCTTAATGTCATGGATTAAAACCAGTTGCACATGCTACACCCTCATCAGTAATGAACCAAACACTTCTGCCAAGGAATACAGACAAAAAGGAGGAGGAGGAGGAGGACGAGAAGGAGAAGGGGAAGCAGGAGGAGAAGAAGAAGAAGGAGGAGGAGAGCAGGGGAGAAAGGAAAGAGAATAAGAAGAAGAGGAGGGGGAGGGGAGAGAAGAGAAGAGAAGAAGAAGAAGAAGAAGAAGAGAGGGCACGGAAGAAAAAGAAAGAGAGAAAAAGAAGAGCAGGGGGGGGGGGGGGGGAGAAAAAGAAGAAGAAGAAGAAGAAGAGGAGGAGGGTACGGAAGAAAAGGAAAGAGACAATAAAGAAGAGCAAGGGGATGGGAGGTGGAGAAGAAAAAGAAAAGGAGGAGGAGGAGGAGGAGAGAAAGAGGAAGAATCTTGTAAGCAAGAAGTAAGGTTGGCACTCCATCCCAGCGTCTTGACTTTGCTGTACAGACTCTCCAAGGATTTAGCCAGCGTCCCGACAGACAGGTCATGCCTGGTGGTGGTGGTGGTGGTGGTGGTGGTGGGGGGTAATCTTACAGAAAGCCGTGTGTGTCTGAAGAGGTGATCCACGTGGTAGTACAGAAGGGCAGAAGACACTTGACTGACAAGCTCTGCATGCAAATGAAGCACATGGCCATCTTCAGTCTTTTCTGACCAGACGTTTGCTGCTGCGTACTGGGGATGTGATACCCACACAACGGTCTTGCATAGACTTGTATATTTCATTGGCAAAAATGGAATACAGCGAATTACTTATGGACATGAGCAGCATGTTTCTCAGGGTTATCAATGGCGAACATGCCCAAACTATCATCAAGGATGTGAAAGGTTGAAGCAGTCCTGTCGTTATGATTCCCATTCAGTGACTGTGCGTGCTTTGATCAGAAATACCATCAACAGTTACACAAAAAGGTATTTCAAGCTGATTGCTTCACCTTTGAATCACACAGACCAGCCTGAGTCTCATGACCATGGTCAAAAGTCATAGTAGTAAAAACAAACCGTTCCCCATATTCTATTACCATACTAAAGTTAAAAAAAAAATCTGGCCGAATGGATTCTTTGCTTGCCGCCATTGCATGAGGAGGCCTCCATGGCCGCTTCCTCTCTGCCCTTTTGATGTGCAGGCTAATTCAGAACAAAGAGTAGCGTCCCTTGCCTGCACCTCTCGCCAGAGACCAGAAGCGATTTTTGAAAGATTCTTTTTTTTCTTTAACAGTCTTTCCTTTGAAAGATAGCGGATTTGAGAAAGAGAAAGGTGGAGTTGGGATGAAGGGAGAGATGGTGGGGGGTCGGGGTGGGGTGGGAGGCAGAAACTGCAAAGAGAAAAACTGTGTAAGTATGGAGCACACTCACGCACGAACACCCAGCCCGCTTATCGGTGCATGTGCCTGCACGTTGAGGAGGATATGTACGTGTATGCAGTGTATGTGTATGCAGTCTCATTCGAAGGAAATGGAGTCAGAACCGATGTTAACTCCGAGGAAAAAATTCCACCTGAACCATGGCATTTTCTTCAATTAAGCCATCGAAGCTCCTTACCTTCCCCACTTTCACTGTTCTCATTCATTCCTTACCTTACCTTCCTCACTTTCACTGTTTTTCATTCATTACCTTACCTTACCTTCCCTTCCCCACTTTCACTCTTCTCATTCATTACCTTACCCTTCCCTGGTTCACTGTTCTCATTCATTACCTTACCTTCCCTGGTTTCACTGTTCTCATTCATTACCTTACCTTCCCATTCATTTTCCCCACTGTTCTCATTCATTACCTTACCTTACCTACCTTCCCACTTTCACTTACTTCTCATTCATTACCTTACCTTCCCCACTTTCACTGTTCTCATTCATTACCTTACCTTCCCCGGTTTCACTGTTTCTCATTCATTACCTTACCTTCCCCACTTTCACTGTTCTCATTCATTACTTACCTTCCCCACTTTCACTGTTCTCATTCATTATTACCTTACCTTCCCCACTTTCACTGTTCTCATTCATTACCTTACCTTCCCCACTTTCACTGTTCTCATTCATTGCCTTACCTTCCTTCCCCACTTTCACTGTTCTCATTCATTTTACCTTACCTTCCCTGGTTTCACTGTTCTCATTCATAACTACCTCTACCCCTTTCAACGTCTCTTCTTTCTCAATTATCTACACTGTGCCCCCCCCCCCCCCCCCACCCCCTCATACCTCCACACCTCTCCCAATCTCTGACACACTTACCTGGTCACCGCATTCTCCCAACTTCTTTTTCTCTCTCCTCCTACAACACAGCAGTCATTAGAGATGCCGACATTGTTGTTACAGGGTACGGTTAGAGGACTTTGTGGCTGAAAAACGCAGGAACATCAATATTTCTTCTAGGTCAGGTCTTCAGTTTCCCTGCTGTTGGCTTCGCCTCCACCGGCAGCAGGTGGTTTTCTCACTCTGTGAGGAAAGTGTGCCTACCGTTTTTACTGAGGGATGTCCCCGCATTAGCGGGTTCTCAAGCATGCGCGCGCACGCGCTCACACACACACACACACACACACACACACACACACACACACACACACACACACACACACACACACACACACACACACACTCGCCTACGTGGTTTCATTCTGTCGATGATCAGATGACATGTGAGAAAGTCAGAGTCTGTTCCTAAGTTCTGAAGTCTTCCCGTTCATTCCTGCTTCCCCCACCTTCAATGTTTGGCGCGCATGACCAACGAAGCTCTTGGGCGTCTTTGACAATAAAATTCCGGTCAAGTTAAAGCTGCTCGCAGAAGTCACATATGTTCATATACTGGCAGAGAAAAGGGGGAGGAAAGAGACACAGCTTTCCTTTTCGTTTGAATGTATTGCCCTGTTTCCACAATTCACTGAATGCTCCCATGGGGAAGCAGTACTCAAATCTGTACTCCAAACCAACGTTGTCTGTGGTAGACAGTCAGGTGGTACACACACACACAGACAACACAAACACAGAACACACAAGAACGCTTGCCTAAAGAAAGAAGAAGAGGCAGAAGAGAAGACAAAGAAGGAGGAGGAGGAGAAGAAAGAAGAAGTAGAAGGAGGAGGAGGAGGGGGAGGAGGAGGAGGAGGGAGGAGGAGGAGGAGGAGGAGGAGAAGAAGAAGAAGAGAAGAAGAGAAGAAGAGAAAGGGGCACGAAAGAAAAAGAAAAGAAAAAGAAGAGAGGGGGGGGGAGGAGGGGAGAGGAGGAGGAGGAGGAGGAGAAGAAGAAGAAGAAGAAGAAGAAGAAGAAGAAGAAGAAGAAGAAGAAGAAGGCGGTGAAGGCCATAGTGTTATATAGTGGAAAACCCGTGCTTATCAAGGCTGAATTCTCTTTTTTTTAACGGAAATGAGAGATTCGGGTTTGAACTCTTGTGTTTGTAATGTTTCAATATGTCTAAAGTTTCATGCTTTGATTACTTTTGTAATGTTTCAATATAGTCTAAAGTTCATGTTTGGATTACTGTAATAAGGGCAAATGTATTGTGCAAACGGCAGACGTTGGTACTTTTTTTTTCAAACGTATGCACTTTGTCAGACAACGTATGCACTTCTCTACCGATATCGAGGAGTGCCGCATTGAGAGGAGCCCGCTGGCTGCGTAAAGTGACCTGTACTTTGGAACCCTTATGGACAGTCAGTAGCCTGAGGTGACTGATGGTCAACCAGAGGCAATGCCCGCATTCTGGAACAAAGTGCACAAGCATTCCGGCTAATAGTGTTGCACTTTTGCTGCTCTAAAAGTGCTGAACTGTTGACAAAAAACGTCCTTAACGCTTATCGGATCGTGTGTTTTCCTTCTTCTTGGCATGTGAAATCTTCCAGGGGAAAGCACTCTGTTGACACAAAGTACCATCTCAGCTGTTTTTTTGTTTTCGTCTTTGCGTCCAAACCGTGGAGTTCCAATTACCCTGACTGTTGGGGATTTGCCGACTTCCCACTAATTGGCATCATCTGAACTCTCACTAGCACAACGCAGTCAACAGGGGCTTCACAACCCACTTCCTGGCGGACCATTCTGCTGCCAGGATCCTCCATATTTCTCTCTCTGAACATACATCCCGGTGATCACACCCTGACAGTCTGGGGAGGCTGCTGCTAACTATGTTTTTTTTTTTTTGTGGCATCAGTTATCGGATCAATGGAGCACCAAGGCGGTACTTTTTTTTTTTTTTTCCTACGGCCGAAATCCGCCTCTTCATTTTATTGGTGCTTCACATTGTCCTCTTCATCTGCAAAAAAAAAAAAAGTGAAACAAAAATCAAAACCAATTTCCACTACTAATTTTTTTTTTTTTTTCTCTCTCTCTTCTCCAACCAGTCTCTTACACACACCATGCAATGTCTGTATGTTCTCTCAAATGGACATATTTTTGCTGATTTAAGTGCATTGGCGTTTGATACAAAGTGTCTGGGTTTGTTAATGTTCTAATGTGTGGTGTATTGGCACTTTCACTCTGATAATATGCTGCTTATGTAAACAGAACAACATACATGAACAAAAAACAACACAAAACAAAACAAAAAAAACAAACAAACAAAAAAAACCTGCATTAGTTTCTTTTCTTTCAGTTTCTGCTAACTATGTTTGTAGAGTCGCAATGCACAGGTATCATTATAGTTATGCTCTCAGGTCTGTGGTGTATGCCGCGGGTAATACCACAAACAAAAATGCAGCTGCCAGGGATTTACGACAGAGCTGAGAACCAAGCCTAACTCATTAGCAGGAGACTATAGAGAAAGACCCCTACGTCACAGACCATCAGACCGAACACATAAGCGTCCCTTCACTATAGACGATCAGACTGATTATGAAAACATCTCTGCGTCATTGACTATAACACTGTACAGAGAAACGTATGACGAATAACTAACAAATTGTTGGCCACGTGTTATGGCGACAATGACTCTGTCTTGACGGGGCGGGGGAAGGGTCCTCCTATGTGCCACTGGGAAGAGGAGAAGAAGGGGACGACGGGGGGGGGGGGGGGGGGGGGGGGGGGGGGGGGGGGGGGAGAGGCACAGAAGATGAGACATTAAAAATGGCTAGCTCAATTTACCTAGAGGTACCAACGATTTTCCATGAGATCTTAGCAACTGTCAATATACATCAGGAACTTTCCACCTGTGACTTCTCAGCGTATCAAAGAGTTTCCTGTGTGATGTTCATGACTTTATGTGGCCACTATCGGACTGTCCAGCTTGACTTCATCATCGTTCCACGGGACAATGATGACTTTATGTGGTCACTATCGGACTGTCCAGCTTGACATCATCAGCTTTCCACGGGGCATGGATGACTTTATGTGGCCACTATCGGACTTGACGTGGCCACTATCGGACTGTCCACCTTGGCATCATCAGCTTTCCACGGGACATTGATGACTTTATGTGGCCACTATCGGACTTTATGTGGCCACTATCGGACTTTACGTGGACACTATCGGACTGTCCACGTTGAAATCACAGCTTTTCACGGGACGTTGATGACTTTCCATGCAGAAAGTGCAGCGTTCAATGTGAAATCATTGACTTTCGATCAAAGAACGAAGCTAGGTACTTTCAATGTAACATCTGATGTTTCCATATGAGAACTACAATTTTCCTTTCCAACATCTACGTCTTCAATAGGGCATCTAGGACTTTTATGTCATTCCTATCCCTGCCAAATCCAAGCAGTCAATATGATATCTACAACAGTATGTGGGAAGTGCAACCTTTGCCGCCGCGTCGAAGACTACTTCTGACAAAATAACCTGATTATATACGTCCCTCAAAGAGAAGGGACAATATACAATTAATCCATCCAAAAAAAAAACCTGTTCATGTTTAGAAAGAGTGGGGGTTAGTTGCCGCCGAAGACATTGACGAACAAAATACAGGACAAGACACGTGCATTTCGACCGCTTGGGTCTTCTTCAAGTGAAAAAAAAAAAAAAGGATCACATTTAACATTTAGGACAGTACAAATAAAGAACGAAGAGAGACTTATCTGATGTCCATGTGGTATGCTGTGAAGAATGGCAACATATGAATCAGATGGAGGACAGTGGGAATGGGAAGTGGTGACATGGATCCAAGTACATGTACGATATAGGGAGTCGTTGACGTGACGTGGGATAATCAACGACGAAGACGGGACGTGAAGTGCAAAACGGTAGAGACTCTGCATATTGACTGATACCCTTTGTTGTGTTGTACTTCACGTCTCATCTTCCACACTCTATGTGTACCTGTTTACGCTATACTTGTGAACACGGACGCTCTCTACCGTTTTGCACTTCACGTCCCGTCTTCGTCGTTGATTATCCCACGTCACGTCAACGACTCCCTATATCGTACATGTACTTGTGTCCTGTATTTTGTTCGTCAATGTCCTCGGCGGCAACTAACCCCCACTCTTTCTAAATTTTGCTTCGTTCTCCGCCATCAGTCGCTCCATTTTGAAATTTTGAACCTGTTCATGTTATTCCAAAACTCGGTAGAGATTCTTATTATTAGTGACTAATGTATGACAATACATAGCTTTATGGGTAATTCAAATACAAACCTTGCAGTGTTGGTGTTCAGTGGAAAATTCTGTCTAATCATACTGAACGGATCATGGATTCGTTAACTGATCAAGACCTGAACCCCAGCTCTGCATTAGATATTAAATGGAATTCTTCATGGGCCCAGTTCAATTTTTTCACCGAGTTCAGTAAGAGAGAGAGAGAGAGAGAGAGAGAGAGAGAGAGGGGGGGGGCCTACATAGGTCACAAGCTTTCTTCTGTATTATGAAATATAACCTGTTTCGTGGCGAAAGCACTGGAAGCAAAAGTGTAGGCAGCAAAAACACAGAAAATGCAGACGGCGAAAAATTAAGAGAGTGCAAAAAGTACAGGGGGCAAAGGTTCTTGTGGCAAAGTTCTGGCATCAAAAGTAAAGGCGGTGACAGTAGAGGTCACTGGCAAAGTACTGGCAGCCAAAGTAAAGGCGGTGACACATAGAGGTCACTGGCAAAGTACTGGCATCAACAGTAAAGGCGGTGACAGCAGAGGTCACTGCCCCATGGCCTCATGCTCACAGCCTGGAGTTGTCCTGAGAGTGGGCAGCTTTTGTGCTCAGACCTCCACCGACTTCACCGTGAACATGGCAGTGGCTCACATCCTCGCCACAAAAGGATTGCTGACTAGATCTGTGAACCAGATTTTTCGGGTGTTTTTTTTTTCCTATCCTACCTGAAAAGTAGTGGTGGCATCAGGCTAAGCTGATAAGCTACTGGTAGTGACCAAGGGAAGTAATCATCGTGCAGTAAGCCCACAAAAAAGTCTGAAGAGGATCGACTATGTACAGGAGGACGGGGAGGTGGGGATGAAGAATGTTAGAGATGAGGAGAGAAGGGGGATGAGGAGGAGAGGGAATGATGGAATGAAGGTAGCAGTGGAAAACAAAAAAGGTCAAAAGGTCACAGAAAGGTGGTAGAGCATTTGAAGGAAAAGGAGGATGGAATAAAAGTAGGTGTGGGAAACATAAAGGTCAGAGAAAGGTGGAGGTGCTTTGGAGGAGAGGGAATGATGGAATAAAGGTAGGTGTGGGAAACATAAAGGTCAGAGAAAGGTGGTAGTGCTCTGGAGGAGAGGGGAGGATGGAATAAAGGTAGGTGTGGGAAACATAAAGGTCAGAGAAAGGTGGAGGTGCTCTGGAGGAGAGGGGAGGATGGAATAAAGGTAGGTGTGGGAAACATAAAGGTCAGAGAAAGGTGGTAGTGCTCTGGAGGAGAGGGGAGGATGGAATAAAGGTAGGTGTGGGAAACATAAAGGTCAGAGAAAAGGTGGAGGTGCTCTGGAGGAGAGGGGAGGATGGAATAAAGGTAGGTGTGGGAAACATAAAGATCAGAGAAAGGTGGAGGTGCTCTGGAGGAGAGGGGAGGATGGAATAAATGTAGGTGTGGGAAACATAAAGGTCAGAGAAAGGTGGTAGTGCTCTGGAGGAGAGGGGAAGATGGAATAAAGGTAGGTGTGGGAAACATAAAGTCAGAGAAAAAGGTGGTTGTGCTCTGGAGGAGAGGGGAGGATGGAATAAGGGTAGGTGTGGGAAACATGAAGGTCAGAGAAAGGTGTTTGTGCTTTGGAGGAAAAGGAGGATGGAGGAGGACAGAAGAAAGTATAGTAGGCAGACGGCCAAACATGAAGAAGTCCACTGTCAACAAAAGATCAATTAAATTAACATCTGCAAACACACACTGACGCAAGCCCACGCGCGCGCGCGCGCGCACACACACACGCACGCACGCACGCACGCGCACACACACACACACACACACACACACACACACGCACGCACGCACGCACTCTCTCTCTCTCTCTCTCTACCCCTCTCTCTCTCTCTCTCTCTCTTTGTTGGCAGGGGGAGCAAGACCACACAGCCCTCTCATTCTATCACTCCACACACCCAAACCAAGCCACTCACACGCACTCTACCTGTCAAGTAACTGACATACCATTCCATCTGTTCTCTCCAGGTGATCTGTCCGTTTGCCACCTGGACTCTCACCACCTGTATTATCACTGCCGTTGTTGGTACTCTAGCCACCTGTATCCTCGCTACTATGAGTACACGTCTTTAATGGAGAGCATTTCACTTTGCACCATACATCTTCCAGTGTTTGGACATTAGGTTAGTGAATATCGAGCGGATTTTTTCTTCACAACTGAACATGCTTGCCCTCAGAGCTGAACGCTGAGAGATCCATTTTTACCCCACAGATTCTGTGATGAAAAAAAGTGTATCCTAATAGAAGCGTGAATTCCAGAGCTGACACTTTATAGGCTTCTGGAAATCACAGAGCAGGCTCTGGAACTATCCCTCTGTCAGTGTCACTGTCTTCAGTCTTGAAGGCAGATGAATACAGAGAGTGAGAAAAACAGCAGAGAGAGAGAGAGAGAGAGAGAGAGAGAGAGAGAGAGAGAGAGACAGAGACAGAGACATAGAGAGAGACAGAGAGAGAGAAAAAGCAAGATAGAGCGAGAGAGAAAGAGAGGGAGAGAGAAAGAGAGTGTGAGTGTGTGTGTGTGTGTGTGTGTGTGTGTGTGTGTGTGTGTGTGTGTGTGTGTGTGTGTGTGTGTGTGTGTGTGTGTGTGTGTGTGTGTGTGTGTGTGTGTGTGTGTGTGTGTGTGTGTGTGTGTGTGTGTGACAGAGAGAGAGAGAGAGAGAGAGAGAGAGAGAGAGAGAGAGAGAGAGAGAGAGAGAGAGAGAGAGAGAGAGAGAGAGAGAGAACATATCTACAAAGATGATGAGCATTTTGTTGTCTGTTCTATCAAAAAATATCGCATTTGGCGGCGAAAGTACAGTACAGTCGGCGAAGGTAAAGGCGGTGACAGTAGAGGTCACTGTCCCATGGCCTCATGCTTACAACCTGGAGTTGTCCTGAAGTGGGCAGCTTTCCTACTCAGACCTCCATGGACATCAGCATGGGGATGACAGTGAGGAGGCTGACTTCCTCGCCACAAAGAGGGCTGGCGAAGAGGCCTGTGGACCAGAGATTTTCTACAAACTGTTTTCTGCTCCCCTCCTCCCCCTGCCATACTATCTTAAAAAAAAAAATAGCAACGCCCTCAGACCAAGCCAGTTAGCGACTGTAACGGCTTGAAGGTGTAAATAGTACAGCACTCGGACCACGACCTCGTCTGTCTAGGATCGATGAAGTACAGGGGGTATTGAGGAATATTAGGGAGCAGCAAAGAAGGAGGACGAATTGAGGAGGGATGAAAGAATGAACGTCAGTGAGGGAGGGACAGTGGCAGGGAAAGGGGGTTAGTGGTATGGAGAGGAAGGGAGAGGACAGAGGGGGGTGTTTTAGGCAGAAGGCCAACTAGGAAGAAGGCCACTGCCCCACCAACAGATCGATCAATGTATATACACAACACACTGGCGCGTGAGGGTGTATGTACGTGCGTATGCGAGCACGTGCGCGCGCACGCACACAGGCGCGTACACAAATACACACACACATACACCTCTCTCTCTCTCTCTCTCTCTCTCTCTCTCTCTCTCTCTCTCTCTCTCTCTCTCTCTCCTCTCCTCTCTCTCTCCAAACGCCAAACAGGAAGCCCAGCCAGCAGAAAGAGGCCCCGTTCTCCAAACACATCTGGCCTGGGAGCACACAGAGGCCCCGTTGTGAAACATCTGGCCCGGGCCACACAGCTTGTGAAAGGCCCGGGGCCTCCAAGGCGAGGACATCAATATTAACAACTCACAGCCGCCGCCTCTGTCTGGCTCGACAGCTATTGACTGTCCCAGCTGAAACCATTTGGTTGGAAGGGTAGCATCCCCCATCTCCCCCCTTACACCCCAAAGCCACCCACTTACACTCACCCCATCCATCGGGTAACTGACGTACAACTCCCTTTGCTCTCTCCTTTTCCCCCACGCACATGTGCTCGATTCAACCCCAACCAAAGAAATGCTCACAATGAAAGCACTCCCAACAAGACTAATGTGATATAGCCCACAGTATCATTACTGCGTTAAATGGTAAAAAAGACAATAGCCCCCGGCCCCTACGTAAAGAAACATCATAAAGTTAATCTACAGCATTAAATGGTGAAAAATACAACAGCCCCCTGCCCTTAAGTAAAGAAACGTCACAAAGTTGATCTATTAAAACTAAGTTATGGTCTCAAATACTCATGATTTGAATTTACCTAGCAAGTCATTCACCATAAGTTATGATGAATATGATTTAGACGTAGCAAGTCATTCACCATAAGTTATGATGAATATGATTTAGTAAATGGCTGATCGCAATTTATGACTTGAATGTTCGGCTAATTGTGAAAATGATCAATGGCGCGTAGGTATTTAGTTAACTGCTAACCATCGTTCATGATGAGTGGACATTTACCATATTGTTGACCATGTGTTATGACCAGTATTCTACACATTGTTGACTCTATGTCTACAGGGGAGGACAAGGGAACAGGGAGGGGGGGGGAGACGTCAGGGGGAGGGAAGGGGCGAAGAGGAACAGAAGAGATGAGACATAAAAGCGACACCACTGACTCAGTTTTCCACGAGGCACCGACGCTTTTCCATGAGACGTTGGTAACTCCAAGCATTCATCAGGGACTTTCCACATAAGGCTTGTGACTTCCTATGAGTATCGAAGACTTTTTCTGATGCTTATGACTCTCTGTGGTAGTTATCCGACTCTCCCCGTTGACATCGTCCACTTTCCACGGGACACTGATTAGTTGCAGTTTCATCCAGGAGACGTCACTGCCTGCAGACCAGTCTCACAGTCTCATACTCTACACCACATCCGCAAAGTTTTGGGACCACACTGCGCATGATTTAAAGCTGATGGATAAAATTAACAATTAAGATGAGAGAATTGAAGAAGAGGGTCTCGTGGCTACGACTCAGCAGATGTCTGACCTACGCATTAGCCCGACGCGCTGATCAGACCTTGAGTGCCTACATAACATTGGTTGTTCCATTCTTATCATTGCATGTGTGTGTGGTGAGGATGGGGGTGTGGGCACGGGCCCCGTGAGTGTGTGTGTGTGTGTGTGTGTGTGTGTGTGTGTGTGTGTGTGTGTGTGTGTGTGTGTGTGTGTGTGTGTGTACGCGCGTACGTGGATGCTTGTGTGTGTGTGTGTGTGTGTGTGTGTGTGTGTGTGTGTGTGTGTGTGTGTGTGTGTGTGTGTACGCGCGTGCGTGGATGCTTGTGTGTGTGTGTGTGTGTGTGTGTGTGTGTGTGTGTGTGTGTGTGTGTGTGTGTGTGTGTGTGTGTGTGTGTGTGTGTGTGTGTGTGCGTGCATGCAGAAAGTATTAGTTCCAATGTGACTTCGTCGACTTTTGATCTAAGCTCGTACTTAGGTACTTTTCATGTGGCATTTACTGTTTCCTTCTAGGAACTACTATTTCCATGTAGCATCTACACTATTCACTATGGCGTATATGGCTTTCCACGTGCTATGGCACCTACTGTTTCCATCTAGGAACTACTATTGTCCATATAGCATCTACACTATTCACTATGGCGTATATGGCTTTCCACATGCTATGGCATCTACTGTTTCCATCTAGAATCTACTATTTTCTATATGACATCTACACTATTCAATATGGCGTCTATGGCTTTTCCACGTGCTATGGCATCTACTGTTTCCATCTAGGAATCTACTATTTTCTATATGACATCTACACTATTCAATATGGCGTCTATGGCTTTCTACGTGCTATGCCATATACTGTTTCCATGTAGGAATAACTATTTTCCATATGACATCTACACTATTTACTATGGCGTCTATGGCTTTCTACGTGCTATGCCCATCTACTGTTTCGATGTAGGAATAATTATTTTCCATATGACATCTACACTATTTACTATGGCGTCTATGGCTTTCTACGTGCTATGGCATGGACGGTTTCCATGTAGGAACAGCTATTTTCCATATGACATCTGTACTATTCGCTATGGTGTATATGGCTTTCCACGTGTTCTCTACGCTGCTAAAGCACGACCATTTCATATGTGACACTTAGAAATGTTGATATGACATCCATGTCTTTCCATGTGGGAAATACTAACCCTTTAACGCAACATCTTGGACTGCTTCTGACGAACGAACATGATTAGATGCGTCCCCCCAAAGAGAGGAGACCATGCAAAATGAATCCATCCAAAGAAATGCCTGCCTATGTCATTCCCAAACTTTGCACTGACTCTTCTCATTACATTCCCATTCGTAAGGATTTCCGAAATCATGCCAGTTCTCCCACACCTATAAGAGCTAGAAAACATGAAAGGCATTCGGTACACGCACTCCTCTGAAAGGCAGAAAGGTTCTTGGATCCGCCCAATACTCAGTTCATGAAAGAAAAATGTATTTGTCCACCAGGGGAAGTAATAACAGTTACGAACTGAAAGACTGACTTTTCCAAGAGTTTCTTTTTAAAGAATATGCAAACCACGAACTATGATCGTTCAAATCATTATAGTAATCTAGGAAAACATATCACTTTATAAATATTTAACAATTCGTATTGGAAACTTCACAGTGTTAGCGTTCAGTGGAAAGTTAAGTCTAATCTCCAAACGGATCACGGATTCGCCGACTGATCAAGACCTGGATCACGGTTCCCAAACCGCAAATTACATGTCTTCCTTCTTCGGTTCCATTCTATCTGTCCACCCAGTTTTGTCCACACTGGATAAGAGGTTTTCAGCGTCACCGTGCTGTCAGACAAAGAGACAAAGCAACAAACAAAGAATACAGGTGAGAACCTCATCTCCATGTTGAAGATCATTCTCATCATCAACGGGCGTTCCATTTCTTTCGCTCTGTCCCACTTACCCGCATATCCTTGGGTGACCGAGACTTTCGTCGCCAAGATTTTTGCCGCCTTTTTTTTTTTTCTCTAAACGTTTGTATTTTCGCTGCTCCAGGTACGTTCTCTCTAATGGGAACTTTTCACTTATCCCACCGTTTATCTTGTAGTGTTTGGGCGGTTAATTTTGTAAGTATCAGGCGTACTTTTCATGCATCCGAGACTGACGCAGCTGAACGCTCACAGATCCATTCTCAGTTGCAGACTGTCCTGTGCCCTGAGTGACGTTCATGTTCACTAGCAAGAGAGGACAAACATCGATCTGACATGAGCACGCTGACTGCGTCCATACAAGAAAACAAAACATACCTGGATAAAAGTGTGAATTCGACAAACGCCTGTGGAAAAGAAATTTAGGAATCACTGACCAGACCTTGACATTGATGGTCTGGTCAGTCAGTCAGTGTCATTATCTTCATTCTTAAAGCAGAAAAACGTAGAGGTGTGTGTGGGGGGGGGGGGGGGGACAGAAAAAAGAGAGTGGGGAAAGAGAGAGAGGACAGGGTAGAGAGTGGGGGGAGGGGGAGAGAAGGAAGAGAGAGTGGGAGGGAGAGAGAGGGGAGGGAGGGAGGGAGATGAGAGAGAGAGAGAGGGAGAGAGAGAGAGGGAGAGAGAGAGAGAGAGGGGGGAGAGAGGGAGAGAGAACAGAGAGAGGGAGAGAGAGAGAGAGAGAGGAGAGAGAGAGAGAGACACTGACCCGAGAGACCTACAACAGCTGACGAGAGTTGTTCTTTTTCTGTCCAGGAACGTATGTGGTGGAGGTGAAGTTGAAAGACAGTACAGAGACCGACAGGAGAGAGCACACTGACTGACCTAATCATGACAGTGACTGAAGATGAGACCTCCCAACAACCATGACTGAAGAAGAAGAAGATGACCTCCTCCCAACAACCATGACTGAAGAAGATGACCTCCTCCCGACAGGACTGAGAAGATGACCTCCTCCCAACAACCATGACTGACCTCCTCCCCGACACGAGGACCAAGAAGATGACCTGAACCCGAACGACCAACGAAAGAAGATGACCTCCTCCCACAACCTGACTGAAAGAGGACCTCCTCCGAACACGATGACTGAAGAAGATGACTCCTCCCGACAACGAGACTGAAGAAGATGACCTCCTCCCGAACAACCATGACTGAAGAAGATGACCTCCTCCCGACAACGATGACTGAAGAAGATGACCTCCTCCCGAAACAACCATGACTGAAGAAGATGACCTCCTCCCGACAACGAGACTGAAGAAGATGACCTCCTCCCAACAACCATGACTGAAGAAGATGACCTCCTCCCGCAACGAGGACTGAAGAAGATGACCTCCTCCCAACAACCAACTGAGAAATGACCATGATTGAAGAAGATGAAGAAGATGACCTCCTCCCGACAACGAGGACTGAAGAAGATGACCTCCTCCCGACAACGAGGACTGAAGAAGATGACCTCCTCCCAACAACCATGACTGAAGAAGATGACCTCCTGCCAACAACGAGGACTGACTGAAGAAGATGACCTCCTCCCAACACAACGAGGACTGAAGAAGATGACCTCCTCCCGACAACCATGACTGAAGAAGATGACCTCCTCCCGACAACGAGGACTGAGACTGAAGAAGAACCTCCTCCCGACAACCATGACTGAAGAAGATGACCTCCTCCCGAACAACCATGACTGAAGAAGAAGATGACCTCCTCCCGAACAACCATGACTGAAGAAGATGACCTCCTCCCGACAACCATGACTGAAGAAGATGACCTCCTCCCGACAAACGAGGACTGAAGAAGAAGAACTCCTCCTCCTCCCACAACCATGACTGAAGAAGATGACCTCCTCCCGACAACCATGACTGAAGAAGATGACCTCCCCCCACAACGAGGACTGAAGAAGATGACCTCCTCCCGACAACGAGGACTGAAGAAGATGACCTCCTCCCGACCGACAACGATGACTGAAGAAGATGACCTCCTCCCACAACCATGACTGAAGAAGATGACCTCCTCCCGACAACGAGGACTGAAGAAGATGACCTCCTCCCGACAACGAGGACTGAAGAAGATGACCTCCTGCCGACAACCATGACTGAAGAAGATGACCTCCTCCCGACAACGAGGACTGAAAGAAGATGACCTCCTCCCGACAACGAGGACTGAAGAAGAGTCCCGTGGTCTGAGACTGTTTTCGTCCATTTTTTTTCACACCCCTTCCCCCTCGCATACTGTCTGAAAGGCAGCACCATTACGCCAAGCCAATGAGCGACAGTCAGTGTCTAGAAGGCGTAATGAGTATAGCACTTGGGCCACGACTCTTGTCTGACTAGGATCGACTAAGTATATATGTGGGCGTTGAAGAATATTAGGGGGAGGTGGACGAGGGGGAATGATGGAACGAACGTGTGTGAGGGAGGGCAAAGTGCAGAGAAGGAGGATTGGTGGTATGGAGGGAAGGGAGAGGACAGAGGGTGATGTTTTAGGCAGAAGACCACCAGGGAAGAAGGCCACTGTCCCGCCAACAGATCGATCAATGTATCTACACAAACACACATTGACGCCTGGGCATGCACAAGCACACACACACGCACGAACACACACATACACACACACACACACACACACACACACACACACACACACACACACACAGACAGAGGTGCCGCACGACCACGACTCTCTCTCTCTCTCTCTCTCTCTCTCTCTCCTCTCTCTCTCTCTCCTCTCTCTCTCTCTCTCTCTCTCCAAGCTCTCTCTCTCTCTCTCTCTCTCTCTCTCTCTCTCTCTCTCTCTCTCTCTCTCTCTCCAACGCCAAACAGGAAGCCCAGCCAGCAGAAAGAGGCCCCGTTCTCCAAACACATCTGGCCTGGGAGCACACAGCCTGTGTGAAAGGCCCGGCCAGTTGGGGCCTCCAAGACAAGGACATCAATTAACAGCCGCCACAGCCGCCGCCTCTGTCTGGCTTGACAGCTATTGACTGTCCCAGCTGAAGCCATTTGGTTGGAGGCGTAGCAAGGAAGCAGCCCCCCCACCCCCACCCCACCCCTCTACATCATCTCTTCACACTTCTGATCCACCCACCTGCAGCCTCACCCCACTCATCAACTTACTGCCATACCATTCCCTTTGGTACCTTCTCTTCCTCCGACAGATCTGTTCGATTCCCACTCATCAACTTACTGGCATTCCATTCCCTTTGCCATCTTCTTTTTTCCTCATACACATCTGTTCGATTCAACTCAACAGGAATGTTCAAAATGAAAGCAAACCAAACAAAGCAAGTATAATACGATGTATAGCATCTTTACTGTATTAACGGGTAAACAGACGGTCCCCTGTTCTTAGTAAAGAGACAGAAAACGTCATAAAATTAATCAATTAAAACTTAAGTTATACACTAACCTGCTCGTGTGAACCCTTCAAATCCTTCACAAAATAATGTGATGACGTCACTGAGAAAATCCTTTCCTATATACCGTGATGACGTCACTGAGAAAATCACCAGTAAGTGTTTTGTTAAGAGCTAACATCATCAGTGTTGGTGAGTGGACATCTCTCTTCAACAGCTAACCATCAGTGCTGATGAGTGGACATCTCTCTTCAACAGCTAAATCATCAGTTGTTGATGAGTGGACATCTCTCTTCAACAGCTAATCATCAGTGTTGATGAGTGGACATCTCTCTTCAACAGCTAATCATCAGTGTTGATGAGTGGACATCTCTCTTCAACAGTAGCAGTGCCTCCAGTCCAAAGCAAACTAGCGACTGAAAGTGGCTAGAAGGCGTCACTGTGGCTAGAAGGCGTCACTGTGGCTAGAAGGCGTCACTGTGGCTAGAAGGCGCCGTCACTGTGGCTAGAAGGCGTCATTGTGGCTAAAAGAAAAGGCGTCATTGTGGCTAGAAGGCCGGCGTCATTGTGGCTAGGAGGCGTCACTGTGGCTAGAAGGTAGGCGTCATTGTAGCTAGACGGTAGGCGTCATTGTGTCTAGAAGGCGTTCTTGTGGCTAGAAGGCATCATTGTGGGCTAGAGGGTATCATTGTGGCTAGAAGGCGTCACTGTGGCTAGAAGACGTCATTGTGGCTAAAGGGTATCATTGTGGCTAGAAGGCGTCACTGTGGCTAGAAGGCGTCATTGTGGCTAGAAGGCATCATTGCGACTAGAGGGTATCATTGTGGCTAGAAGGCGTCATTGTTAGAGCAGTCGGGCCACGCCTCTGGTCTGAATGGGATCGACAAAGTGCGGGGTGGTGCTGAAGAATATGAGGGAGGAGGATGAGGAAGAGGAAAAAAGAGGAGCAGATCAGGAGGATTGACACGAAGGTGGGTGCGGGGAGGAAAGGGGAGGGAAGCAAGGGCAGAGCGCACTGGGGGAGGGGGCAGACAGGGCAACGTGGGATAGAGTTTTAGGAAGAAGGCTGGCTGGGAAGATGGCCATCAAATATCCATTGATACACATACACAATTATAATCAACACATACGTAAATGCGCATGTGCAACCACACACACACACACACACACACACACACACACACACACACACACACCACACCTCCCTCTCTCTCTCTCTCTCTCTCTCTCTATCTCTCTCTCTCTCTCTCTCTCTCTCTCTCACACACCACACACACACACACACACACACACCTCTCTCTCTCTCTCTCTCTCACACACACACACACACACACACACACACACACACACACACACACACAGCCGCTAAACTATTTTTCTCGAATCTCTACAAGCGCGATTCATGAACGTTACAGTTTATGACAAGAATCAACAGTTTACTTATTCCATTTTGACGCTAAAGCGCTTCTTTCAACAAGACAGGAATGGTCTACGACGACGTTCTGAAATCCCCCCTCCGCCCGCACGCGCACACACACACACACACGCGCACACGCACACACACACACACACACACTCACTCACTCACACACACACACACACACACACACACACACACACACACACACACACACCACACACATACACTTCTTAAACTTCGACTTTTCAATCTACCAGTGAAATATTGATTTTCAATTTCTAAATTAACTATTTACAAGGCATAGTTTGTTAAGAAGTTTTTCAAACGCTTCAAAAATGATGAATTTATTTCAAAGTGGGCTGGTTCGCCAGTTTATAAAAACGTAGATTTTCGGAAGAAAAACGACCCTTTCCAGATTTTGGGACAATTTGGGAACCACAATTTACACGCTATCCTAGCACACACACACACACACACACACCCACACACACACACACACACCACACACACACACACAGAGAGAAACACACACACTTACACACACACACACACGCGCACACACAGAGTAGAGAGAGAGAGGAGAGAGCGAGAGAGAGAGAGAGAGAGAGAGAGAGAGAGAGAGAGAGAGAGAAATAGAGACAAATACACACACACACACACACACACACACACACACATACACACACACACACACACACACACACACACACACACACACACACACACACCCGACAAATCCGAGTATTCAAGTTAACACATAAAAGAAACCCACTCAACATTCCCTGAAAGAGTTGAAGCGATAAATCATCACCTCATCGTCATCCCACATTCCCAAGACTAAGCACAGGACCCCACAATGAATGCAGTCTGCAGCAGAGAGAAGCGCGCATGCGCACAACCAATCCTGTCATATGACAAGTCCAGTAACCGTCACTGTGTTTGACGCCTCTTCACTCCGAGAGACTGCGTGAAAAAAAAAAAACATCTGCACTGAGCGTATATGGGTCACACATACAATGAGCAATGCCTACTGCTGATCAGTGGTCAAACAACCGTTGGAGGCCTGGAGTGGACAGAAATGCTAGAAATACGTGTGCATGAGAGAGATATGTAACATTATTTCTAAAAAGATCTATCAACTCTCTAAAGTGAAAAAATTCTTGAATCTACACAGTCGAAAAATGTTCTTCTGTGCTTACATTGAATCTTACATAAATTATGTTTCAACTGTTTGGGATTCAGCAAGCAATAATATCATGAAACCTCTAGTAAGTCTGCATAGACGGGCCTTGAAATTGGTTCTTTTAAAGCCGTCGACTCTATTAGCGTTTTTCATGTTCAAAATATTGTCCGGAAGAGTACCACACTCCCTTACTAATATGTTTCCAACAAAGAGTAATAACCATTCGTCTAGGATAGTACCACCGCGTCCCAGAATTGATCTTTTTAAAACTAGTCTGATTTACTCCGGGAGTTGTTTGTGGAATGCCATTATTAATAAAATCGACGTTAATATCAGTCTCAACATGTTCAAAGAAAGGGTACCACTCGTTATTATTAACTGAATTAGAAAACAAAATTCCATGAGTCGGGTTTGTTATCCCATGTTGATCTCACTCTTCTTTTCTCTTGTTGTTTTGATTTGTGTGTGTGTGTGGGGGGGGGGGGGGGGGGTTGTTGTTTTGCTGCAATGGGTATTCTGGTGTTTTCAACTCACTCTTCCTTATTGCATGACTTGATTTTGATACTAGGGCATGTCTGGTGTCTTTCAGCATTTTTTTTTTTTTTTTTTTTTTTAAATCATTGCATGACTTAATCTTTTACGACTCTCTTTCATTGTAGTTCATCGTTTTCGATGTGCCAATTTTTTATATGCTTCTCCTCCTCCTCCTCCTCCTCCTCCTCTCCTCCTCTTCTTCTTCTTCTTCTTTTCTTCTTCTTCTTCTTCTTCTTCTTCTCTTCTCCTTGTGTCAGAGACTCCGTCTCTTTATCTGTGTCTCCAAGTCCCCACCTCTCTCTCTCTCTCTTTGTGTCGCTCTCCCATCCCTCCCTCTCTCCCACACTCTCTTCCTCTAGTTATATTGTGCATTCTCTTATTCTAAATTGCTATGTATTCATTATTGTTATGAGTTTCTATGCAGTTCCATGCAATGATTTCTTCCACGTATTTATTGTTTGAGGGCTGGATGAAAAAAAGCCACTGATTTGTGCTTATTCTTTTCCCTCATTAAACACAGATGTTTTATTCTTATAGGCCTTGGCCCCTCAGAAGGGGGATGTACATGTAATATAGAAAGTCGCACTACCAAATTCATTATAATAATTACGTTACACAAATGCTTCGTCTTTTGAAAGCTTTGTATAAATAAACTGCAAACTGTTTTACAATGCTTTCATTCTGAGATGACATTAACAAAATAAGCTTGAATAAGCAAGGTCTTGTATAAAATTTCTGTGAAATAAATTGTTCTCTTATATCTTGCAATTTTGGACAAATTAATGCAAAATGCATTTCATCTTCTGTTGACTGTCGACATAATGGACACAACAATTCAGAGGCATCTATTTCGTCTATAACGATAATAATGAACAAAAATATCAGACACACCAATTCTAAACTTTGACATTATAAACCTCAAGTGCCTGTCCATACGCAATGACATGTACGTTGGGAGAGAATGCCTGTCATTGAATGTTCTATAAAAAACTAAAACCTGTTACTATTTTGAACATGAAAATTCCAGTCTTGCCACCTACAGTCAGTCAGTCTTTCTTTAAATGTGCGAACAAAATTGTTCATATCTCCGACACCTTGGTTAAGCCATACATACCCAAAACCATATTCATATAATTTGTTCTTACATGAGACACCCCAGTTATCTTGCCTCTGTTATCTAATTCTAATAGCATTTTATACGCTTTATGAGGCAATCTATGTTCATCCATCTGAGTTAGTTTTATCCAGTACTTAATACATTTAACAGTGGAGTGCAAAGATATGGGGTATCTGTCAGTCTGACCATACACAAGATCATTTGGTGTT
>JADBJO010002915.1:166767-181767 GCA_016801955.1 Conus betulinus | reverse complement strand
ATACGGGTGGTAGGGAGAAGTGGTGGGGCCCAAACATGGAGTGGATAGAAACAGGGATAGACGCAGAGAAACTCGGAAGATGGCTATAGTGATGGGAGGAGGTAGAGAAGAACTCAGAAGGAGCCCATAGTGATAGGGGGGGGGGGGGGGGGGGGGTAGAGAAGATACAAGAGAAGAAGGGGAAAGAGAGGGGCGGAGGCAAATACAAACAGGGCAAGACTGTTAAGATTGAGTGAGAAGGGGGGGGGGGGGGGAGACAGACAGACAGGCAGGACACAGTCAGATAGACAGACAAACAGACATAAAGACAAACATAAAGACAGACAGACAGACAGACAGAGACAGACCCGAGACATACAGAGAGACAAAGAGAGGCAGAGAGACAGAGAGAGACGGAGACAGAGGCAGAGAGGAGAGAGAGAGATTAACAGACAGGCAGACAAGCAGACAGACACAGAGACTAAGAGGCACACACAGAGACAGAGAGAGACAGAAGCCAGAGAGAGAGAAAGAGACAGAATGCATGAGAGACAGAGACAGAAAGACGAAGAAAGAGAAAGAAGGAGGAGACAGAGACAGAAAAAACAGACAGACAGACAGAAAGCTAAACAAATACAGAGAGGGGGATAGACAGACAGAAGGAAGAGAGACAGACAGAAATAAGAGAGAGAGAGAGAGGAGAGAGAGAGAGAGAGAGAGAGAGAGAGAGAGAGAGAGAGAGAGAGAGAGAGAGAGAGAGAGAGAGAGAGAGAGAGAGAGAGAGAGAGAGAACGGAATTTCATTCAATAAAGGTCATGGCCACACTTGAAGGGGGTGAATTC
This sequence comes from Conus betulinus, assembly GCA_016801955.1. Classification (NCBI taxonomy): domain Eukaryota; kingdom Metazoa; phylum Mollusca; class Gastropoda; order Neogastropoda; family Conidae; genus Conus; species Conus betulinus. The sequence goes on along the minus strand of JADBJO010002915.1, from coordinate 180,946 downwards.
ACAAATGCATACAATAATGAACGAATAAAGTAAGCAAAGTCCAAACAAATATCAAATACCGACATGCTGATAATGTTTTCATAGATCAGATAAGTTGTCACACACGGCTGAACAAGGTTTTTCAGGTTCTGTTAACAAATCTGTAGGTCGCTGGAAAACTGTATACAGATATAAGCACATGTTCTTCATAATGTGTTCATTCTGATTTGACATAAGCAGAGATACATAGAACAGACATGGGTGTGCGTAAAAACTTCCGAGGAATGTATGATTTTCCCAGGTCACCGAGAGCAGGACAGCAAAGTAAAATATGTAATTCATCTTCTTTTGTACTTCGGCACATTGGACGTGTCAAATCGTTTACTGTATGCTTTTCTTATTCGATTTCCATGTATTGTCATATCAGTGATCCCTAGTCGAAATGTCGTCAAATGTCGCTTGATGTGTCCGTCTACATGTAGTAGAAAATAGCTTTCACGGTTTGTTTGTTTTTTTTTTAGAGGATTGAAAAGTACTGTACCAAAAAAAAAAATCTTTCACTTCGCTGCGTATGATCTTCCAGTTTGCCACCTACAATCAATCAACATTTGACTAAATTCATTCAGGAATCTTTTAATATCCTGTACTCCCTGACTTAACTATACAAACCCAAATCCCGTTTTGACATAACATTTCATGAACATTCATGACCCATGTTCGTTTGCCCTTGGAATCTAGATTCAACAACATCCTGTAAGCTATTAGCGGTAGCCTATTTTCGCCCATACGTAATATTTTTAGCCAATATCTTAAGCATCGAATATTTGATTCTATATATACTGCGCAACACAATTTAAGAGCCATCTGCATTTTTCATATGCTTTAGGTAACGCATCGTGCTGAATAGAATTCAAAGCTTTTGTCCAATTTTTGCGCTGAAAGTATAACAACTGTTTCAATGCAAAACTGGTTTTGGCTGAGTCTAGTGGGTTGAACGAGTTCACAAAAGAAACACCGAAATGACGAAAACATGGTCGCGGTTTGCAAGCGCATAGCTGAGGCAGCAGAGTTGGGCTGACTGCAAACCGTTTACTGAACACATGGCAGCTAGTTTTGCTGACCAGTGGGTATAAAAAAAAGCCGCTTTGGGAGGGGGGGGGAGGGGGCTTTGGGGGGGGGGGGCGGGTAACCACCAAGATGGAGATTAAATGACACTGGCCTGGGAAGAGCTGTTGCTTGGCTTCAAGAAGGTGTAGGCGTCAGAGAAGTTGGTCGTCACCTTCAAGTGCATCATGCTGTCATCCAAAGACAGAGATGTCTAGCTTGTATCCGCGCTTATGGCGGCCATACTGAGTATTGACATTGATTGTCATTTGATTTGGCTGTTCTGATTTCTGAAATGAAGGTGTTCATCAACGGAGCCCATGAAGCTGTTTTTGAGCAGCTGTTATTCGTTTATTTCTGGTGTCATTGTGTCGTTTCATAGATAATTTTCAATTAAATTGTTTGAAGAAGTTTATTTGTTTTTCGGTTGAATTGTGTGTGAATGTTTTCAAACTGGCTTTAAATTGTTTTGAACAGTATGAATAAGTTCCCCACAATTCCGCGCCATAAAAAGCGGTAGACAGAATCTGAGAAAACACATTCAAAGAATGACTTTTAAGCAAAAACAACTCACGGATAACACACAGTAAAGCCTTCTTTGCTCTGCTTCCCAGGTCTTCACAGGCAATGACAAGAGGGAGGGAGAGAGAGGGGAGAGAGAGAGAGAGAGAGAGAGAGAGAGAGAGAGAGAGAGAGAGAGAGAGAGAGAGAGCGAGAGAGAGAGAGAGAGAGAGAGAGAGAGAGGGGGGGGGGGAAGGCAAGGCAAGCAGACAGACAGAGAGACAGTCGACAAGACTGATCCCCCCCCCCCACACACACACACACACACACACGCGCGCGCGCGCGCGCACGCGCGCGCACGCACGCACGCACGCACGCACGCACGCACGCACGCACGCACGCACGCACGCACACACACACACACACACACACACACACACACACATACACACACACATAGAGGGAAACTCAAATCTCTCTTAAACACACACACACACACACACACACACACACACACACACACACACACACACACACACACACACACGGTATTCCAGCACGGAATGATGGAGATTTTAGACTTAGCCTCCTTTCCCAATCTGTTCTTGCTATGACAAACCATACACATCAGCTATCATAAAACAATACAGTGGAAGAAATAAAAAAGAAGAATTCATGGAAGGAAGAGAGAGGGAGGGGGGCAAGACAGAGAGAAACAGAAGCCAAGAGATTGAAAGGGATGATACACGCCATCTGGGCGAACAAAGAGATGAAAAGAAGAAAACAAAGAAATAACTGGTAAAGAGAAGAAATCGATAATCTCCTGTTTGTACCGCTCCCCCTCCTCCCCTTCCTTCCTGCCTCCTCCATCAAAACTGCCTCATCATCTGCCAGCCCATTTACTTTCAACCACTCCCCTTCTCCCCCCCCCCCCCCCCACCCCCCACCCCCCTCTTTTATTTCAAACAGCGGTGGAGAAGGTGGCGGAGACACACCACAGCGGGAGCGGCTCTGAAGGACGAGGATCATAGCGCAAGTCTTCATGTCCAAAGGCGCGAATGATTGGTGTCAACCAGCACGATCCTGCAGTCAAAAGGATTGGTGTCAACCAGCACGATCCTGCAGTCAAAAGGATTGGTGTCAACCAGCACGATGCTGCAGTCAAAAGGACTGGTGTCAACCAGCACGATGCTGCAGTCAAAAGGATTGGTGTCAACCAGCACGATCCTGCAGTCAAAGGTCTGGTGTCAACCAGCACGAACCTGCAGTCAAAAAGGACTGGTGTCAACCAGCACAAACCTGCAGTCAAAATGATTTGTGTCACTCAGCACAAACCTGCAGTCAACATGCTTGGTGTCAACCAGCACGAACCTGGACTGTCAAAAGGACTGGTGTCAACCAGCACGGACCTGCAGTCAAAAGGACTGGTGTCAACCAGCACGAACCTGGACTGTCAAAAGGGACTGGTGTCAACCAGCACGATCCTGCAGTCAAAAGGACTGGTGTCAACCAGCACGAACCTGCACAGTCAAAAGGACTGGTGTCAACCAGCACGATCCTGCAGTCAAAAGGACTGGTGTCAACCAGCACGAACCTGCACAGTCAAAAGGACTGGTGTCAACCAGCACGATCCTGCAGTCAAAAGGACTGGTGTCAAGCAGCACGAACCTGCACAGTCAAAAGGACTGGTGTCAACCAGCACGATCCTGCAGTCAAAAGGACTGGTGTCAAGCAGCACGAACCTGGACAGTCAGAAAACCTCAGTGACACACTGCGGACTGCCCCCAGTGAAAACCACTGAACACCTCAGGGACACACTGCGGACTGCCCCAGTGAAAACCACTGAAACACTCAGGGACACACTGCGGACTGCCCCCAGTGAAAAACCACTGAACACCTCAGGGACACACTGCGGACTGCCCCCAGTGAAAACCACTGAACACCTCAGGGACACACTGTGGACTGCCCCCAGTGAAAACCACTGAACACCTCAGGGACACACTGCGGACTGCCCCCAGTGAAAACCACTGAACACCTCAGGGACACACTGCAGACTGTCCCCAGTGAAAATCACTGAACACCTCAGGGACACACTGCAGACTGTCCCCAGTGAAAACCACTGAACACCTCAGGGACACACTGCAGACTGCCCCCAGTGAAAACCTCAGTGACACTGCGGACTGCCCCCAGTGAAAACCTCAGTGACACACTGCAGACTGCCCCCAGTGAAAACCTCAGTGACACTGCGGACTGCCCCCAGTGAAAACCTCAGTGACACACTGCAGACTGCCCCCAGTGAAAACCTCAGTAACACACTGCTGACTGCCCCCAGTGAAAACCTCAGTGACACACTGCAGACTGCCTCCCCCCCCCCCCCCCCCCCCCCCCCCCCCCCCCAGTGAAAACCTCAGTGACACACTGCAGACTGCCCCCAGTGAAAACCTCAGTGACACACTACTGACTGCCCCCCAGTGAAAACCTCAGTGACACACTGCAGACTGCCCCCATTGAAAACCTCAGTGACACACTGCTGACTGCCCCCAGTGAAAAACCTCAGTGACACACTGCTGACTGCCCCCAGTGAAAACCTCAGTGGCACACTGCAGACTGCCCCCAGTGAAAACCTCAGTGACACACTGCTGACTGCTCCCCAGTGAAAACCAGTAAAAGCCTCTGGAGTGCCCCCAGTGAACACAAGTGAAAACCTCAGTGACACTCTGCAGATTGCCCCCCGTGAAAACCAGTGAAATTCACCGTGACACACTGCGGATACCAGTAAAAACCAGTGAAAACGTCAGTGACACACTGCGGACTGTCCCCAGTGAAAACCACTGAAAGCCTCTAGGTAAAAACCACCCTTGGCCCTCACACTGATAGGCTGAAAAAGCTGTAGGGCTCAACCAATGCAAGGCCAGCTTATTCTTCATTTGATATGAAGTAATAATCTGCTTATCTTAATTGTGGATCCGAAATATAATTGAGACTGTGCTTAACTTGTGTCGATCTATTCATTGTGCATAAGCCGAAGGATTATTACACTTGAGCCATTCTTGAGTAATTTTTAGAAACCGGTCGAAAAAAAAAATGTCTTCTGATAGCTAGCGCGGAAAAGCTGTTTCTGCCACTGCTAGTAAGAGAGAGGGTGTGGAGGACTTAGAGTGGAACGTCACTCTAGTGATAAAACACACTCCCGGAGTCAGATGTGTCCACAGCGGTCGGCTGGACTGTAAAGGACAAGATCAGTTGCTCCCTCTGTCCGCAGTTCTTGGGGGGTTCCTTTTATCCTCCTGGCATAGTCTGTGAGCAGGAGTCCCCGCCTACTGCAACCTCTCCTCCGTCTTGTCTCTATTACTGACAGTCTGTCTGTGTCTGTCTGCTGTCTGTCTGCCTGTCTGTCTGTCTGTCTGTCTGTCTCTCTCTCTCTCTCTCTCTCTCTCTCTCTCTCTCTCTCTCTCTCTCTCTTGTGCGTGTGCACAGCCCTAGAGGGCCACACCTTCCACCCCATCTGTTCCCATTCTACATGCTGGACTCGTTGCCTGACTTGTTTCACTGCTGTCCCAACGGTACTGATTCATCTCCCTGTGTTTCTTTGTTGTCCTTTGTCCTGCCAGAAGACCGATTGGTCGAGATTGTTTCCCTGTAGTTGATTGCTTCTGTATGGCGCCCCACTGCCGTACCATTCACTGTATAATGAACCGGGCAGAAAAGACACAGAAGCGTGAGAGAGAGAGAGAGAGAGAGAGAGAGAGAGAGAGAGAGAGAGAGAGAGAGAGAGAGAGAGAGAGAGAGACTCTCTGAGACGGACAGAAAACAGAGAGCGACAGAGAAAATCAGCGGAAGTTGAGACTCAAAACACCAAGTGAGTCACACACACACACACACACACACACACACACACACACACACCACCTCCCACCCTCTAGTACGCAGCCCAACCCCTCCCCCTCCTTACCGTCACCCCAAACTGCCAATCAGTGAAGGGCAGAAATCGATAGTGCAGCTCCACGTTCCCCCCTGCACACTGCCCCACGTGCCCGCCGCCCAGCCACCGCCACACAGCCAGCTGCAAGGCTGGCCAAGGAAGAGAGGGGAGGGGGAGGAAGAGCGGGAGTATAGGGGGGGGGGGGGGCTGTGGAATAGGTGGGTGGGGGAGGAGAGAGTGTCATGCGAACGGCGAGGTGATGTGGGCCAAGACTACTGTTGCCTTTTCCTTTCCTCCCCCCCCCCCCCCCCCCCCCAAGACTTCACGTGCTACAGGCGCCAGGATAGACGATTCCAGCAGTCAGGGAATTCTCTACGGCTCTCTGCTCTCAATTGCCATGCGCGACAGGGCAGAGGGTGGTTAACCTGTCACGATCACCGAACCTCTCGCCCCGTCACCTATGCCCCTTGGGTTCAAATCTGGACCTAGCAGTCCTGCTCTTGCCATTGGCACAGACTTCCCCTCTATCTGTCACAGTCATGGTGATGAACGTCTTGCCATTGGCACAGACTTCCCCTCTTTCCGTCACACTCATGGTGATGAACGTCTTGCCATTGGCACAGACTTCCCCTCTTTCCGTCACACTCATGGTGATGAACGTCTTGCCATTGGCACAGACTTCCCCTCTTTCCGTCACACTCATGGTGATGAACGTCTTGCCATTGGCACAGACTTCCCCTCTTTCTGTCACACTCATGGTGATGAACGTCTTGCCATTGGCACAGACTTCCCCTCTTTCTGTCACACTCATGGTGATGAACGTCTTGCCATTGGCACAGACTTCCCCTCTTTCTGTCACAGTCTGGTGATGGACGTCTTGCCATTGGCACAGACTTCCCCTCTTTCTGTCACAGTCTGGTGATGGACGTCTTGCCATTGGCACAGACTTCCCCTCTTTCTGTCACAGTCACGGTGATGGACGTCTTGCCATTGGCACAGACTTCCCCTCTTTCTGTCACACTCATGGTGATGAACGTCTTGCCATTGGCACAGACTTCCCCTCTTTCTGTCACACTCATGGTGATGAACGTCTTGCCATTGGCACAGACTTCCCCTCTTTCTGTCACAGTCATGGTGATGACCGGACACAGGGAAAATGACGAATACATGGACACAAGGAGAAAGTGTCATGTCGCCTCATGCTGTTGACAGCCAACTATGAAGGCTACAGCTGGGCGCTAAAAAGTCAAAATCCAAACTATGTACAGTTCTGGAAGGTTGCTTTGCCTGCAGGTTGAAACCACATTAAGTCATAGATTGTTCACAAGTCACGTCTTTACAACAGCAGTTGAATATTATTATAATAATTATTATTACCATCATCATCATCATCATCATCATTATTATTATTATTATTATTATTATTATTATTATTATTATTATTATTATTATCGTCATCATCATCATTATCATCATCATCATCATCATCATCATCATTATTTTAAGAGTACTCACAGAGCGCCTAGCTTCGGTTTGAAGACCAAACTCCACGCGCTTTCCAATCCACCCTTTCTTAGACACAACGGGCTGCCTACCTGGGTAGAGCCGACTGAAGAGCTGCCTGCTGGTGCTTCGTTCAGTCTTTCCCCGTGTCATCCAGTCCGTCAGTAAATCAATTCTTCATTCATCTTTTCATTCTTTCGGTACATGCTATGTGTAAATGTAGGATCTACACCAATTCCCTCTCAAAATGATGATGATGATGATGATCGTGATGATGATGATGATGATGATGATGATGATGATGATGAATACTACTACTACTACTACTACTACTACTACTACTACTACTACTACTACTACTACTAGTACTACTACTGCTGCTGCTGCTGCTACTGCTACTACTACTACTACTACTAAGAAGAAGAAGAAGAAGAAGAAGAAGAAGAAGAAAAAGAAGCATCAGATCGTGTGCAACATCTCCGAACAAGGTTTTCGTGGTAACTGCATCACAATATGTCTCTCTGAATGTACACACCCCAGTATACAACAAAGTGATGATTAACGCTTGGCACGTACACAGCACGGTGTACACCGAGAAGCACCCACGCTCTCTGAAAGGTAAGCATGAGTAGTGGCGTGACCAGTATGTAATCTGCAGCACACAGTCTCTCCTGTACAGTTTGAAGAGACAGATGAAATAAAGTCCTCCAAGTCTCACCGGACCTGAAAGAGTTCAGTTTGCTTCTCCCATTCCTCTTGCTAGAGGACTTTAATGTTTCTCTGGATCTTGGGCTGAAGGTCCACTGAGGTAACTGACGTCTTGAAGAGTTCTGGCTTCTGGCTTTCCTGGTCCCGTACGACTCGGATTTAGAGAGAGGACATTCTTGTTACCGTCATGTTTTAGAGACATGTACAGGTCATGGAATTCGAAGAGCTCAGGGAGAGGGGTAGGTAGGTATGCTGCAGATGGCAGTGGCCTAGAAAGCAGAAAGGGAATGAAGGATGTTCCTAAAGCCTGGGCGTCAGGATAAAGAACCGTTGTTCAGAGCTGAAGGTAGAGCGGTCAGATCAGCGGTGTGAAGGGAGCTGCCAGGATGACTGTGTGTCTGCTGAGGATGACCTAGAAGCAGGAACAGAAGGCGGCCGGGGCAGCATCTTCGTCGGATGGTGAAGCATCAGGAAAAAAGTGTCTGAACATCTTCAGCGTTGTTTGACGACAGCGCCATTGAAAGCCAGAGAGCTGGGGACTTTTTTCATGCTGGTGGCAACATTGAGATGAGATCATGCTGGTGGCAACATTGAGATAAGATCATGCTGGTGGCAAAATTGAGATGAGATCATGCTGGTGGCAAACTTGAGATAAGATCATGCTGGTCGCAAACTTGAGATAAGATCATGCTGGTGGCAAAGTTGAGATAAGATCATACTGGTGTCAAACTTGAGATAAGATCATGCTTGTGGCAAACCTGAGATAAGATCATGCTGGTGGCAAAGTTGAGATAAGATCATACTGGTGTCAAACTTGAGATAAGATCATGCTTGTGGCAAACTTGAGATTAGATCATGCTGGTGGCAAACTTAAAATAAGATCATGCTGGTGGCACAATTGAGATAAGATCATGCTGGTGGCAAACTTGAGATAAGATCATGTTGGTGGCAACATTGAGATGAGATACATGGGTAGAGTTTGAAATGTCCAAGATGGACATTTGGACAGACTGGAAATGACTGCAACATCGACATCCTCGTGGTCAAGATGTCGGAGGATGGAGATTCCCAGCTAGTCTTGTAAAGGATTTCCTTACATTATTTGCTGTTTGGGATTGAAAACGCGATCGTGACACAGACTTCATGTCCATGTTATATCTTCAGACAGGAACGATGTATAAAATACAGGGCAGACTGGTGGATAAAGACGTAGAGCTTACCGCCACAGAGTAAAAGGGGTGATTACAAATTGTAATCGATACAAAACATTGATCCTGCCCTGTTATAGGATGTAGGGAACAGTCACAGCAGTTGGTGTCGATGTCAAAACACATCACGTCAGAGCTAGACCAGAGCAACGCGGCTGACTACCGTGACTTCAAGTCAGTGGCTGTAAGTGTACGTCCTATGAAGGTTCAAGGAACTGAAGACATATCAGCATTGTCGCCACAGGTCTGCTACATCAGATCACTGCTACGACTACTACTACTACTACTACTACTACTACTACTACTACTACTAGAGAAGCACGAACGACGATGGCGAGCGAGAGAGAGAGAGAGAGAGAGAGAGAGAGAGAGAGAGACCGAGAGAGAGAGAGAGAGACAGAGATAGAGGCAGAGAGACAGACAGAAAGAGAGACAGATAGACAAGATAAATGAACGAACAAAATTTCATTAACTAGGATAATGTGAGACACACAGAGAGAGAGAGAGAGAGAGAGAGAGAGAGAGAGAGAGAGAGAGATGTGTGAGACCTATGAAAACCACTAGATGCACATCAGGATGCGTAGACAGAAAGTGATGAAGTCATGGACTGAGGGTGGATAGGAAAAGGAGAGTGGGGAAGGGGGAACAAGGTGGAAGGAGAGACACGGCGAAGAGCACAAGGGTTGGAGGGGGGGTGGGGTCGGGAAGGGGGGGGTAAGATTAGTTCAGTAAGGACAGAAATCAATACTCCATCCCTGCGGCTCCCCCTTCAAACTGGATCCTTCTCAGGGGGCGGGCAGAGAAATCCCCCCCTCCCCCCTTACATGTACAACATAGAGAGGAGACAGCGGTCAAGGAAAATAACATCCACCACAACCACACACGGAGGACGAGGACAGATGAGGTGAGAGAGTGGAGAACGGCAAGAGGTAGGGGGACACTGTGGTTCAGCTCTGTCCCACGTCATGGGCTGTCCTCGTCCTCACCACAGACAGCAACACTCACAGCACGTCTCACCACAGACAGCAACACTCACAGCACGTCTCACCACAGACAGCAACACTCACAGCACGTCTCACCACAGACAGCAACACTCACAGCACGTCTCACCACAGACAGCAACACTCACAGCACGTCTCACCACAAACAGCAACACTCATAGCACGTCTCACCACAGACAGCAACACACAGCACGTCTCGCCACAGAAAGCAACACTCACAGCACGTCATGGGCTGTCCTGTGCTCACCACAGACATCAACGCTCACCACAAACAGCAACACTCACAGCACGTCATGTCCTAGTGTTCACCACAGACAGAAACACTCATAGCACGTAATGGGTTGTCCTCGTGCTCACCACAGACAGCAACACTCATAGCACGTCATGCCCTCGTGCTCACCACAGACAGCAACACTCGTAGCACGTCATGGGCTGTCCTGCGTTCACCACAGACAGCAACACTCAATGCACGCCATGATAATGATGATAATGAATACTTATATAGCGCCTATTCTCGGCTAGACGCCAAGCTCTAAGCGCTTTACAATCAACACTCGTTTACACAACGGGCTGCCTACCTGGGTAGTGCCGACTGAAGAGCTGCCAGCTGGTGCTTCATTCAGTCGTTTCCCGTGTCATCCAGTCAGAATCGTTCAATATGGATCACTCGTTTTCCTTACTTCCTTCATTCTTTCCATTTCTCACTCAGGGTGCATGCTATGTGTAACGTGTCATCCATACCAACGGCCAAACTGGCCTACTCTTCCGAATGTTGGTGATGGGATTTTACGTGTGTGCAAGATGTTATGCGTGCGTTCACACACGGAACCTCGGTTTATAGTCTCATTCGAAGGACTGTATGGGAAATGGAGTCAGAACCAATGTTAACTCTGAGGGAAAAATCCCCTGTACCGAAAACGCCCCGGCGGAGGTTCGAACCCGCAACCCCAGGATGACCAAGATTGCGAGTCAGGCGCTCTACCAACTGAGCTATGCCGCCATGGGCTATCGTGCTCACCACAGACAGCCACACTCACAGCGCGTCATTGGCTGTCCTCGTGCTCACCACAGATAGCAACACTCAATGCACGTCATGGGCTGTCCTCACCACAGACAGCAAGACTCAGCACGTCATGTCCTCGTGCTCACCACAGACAGCAACACTCAGCACGCCATGGGCTGTCTGTGTACACCACAGACAGCCACGCTCACAGCACGTCATGGGCTGTCCTCACCACAGACAGCAACACTCAGCACGTCATGGGCTGTCCTCGTGTTCACCACAGACAGCAACAATCAGCATGTCATGTCCTCGTGCTCACCACAGCGACACTCACAGATGTCGTGCCCACTACAGACAGCCACACTCACAGATGTCGTGCTCACCACAGACAGCCACACTCACAGATGTCGTGCTCACCACAGACAGCGACAGTCACAGATGTCGTGCTCACCACAGACAGCCACACTCACAGATGTCGTGCTCACCACAGACAGCCACACTCACAGATGTCGTGCTCACCACAGACAGCCACACTCACAGATGTCGTGCTCACCACAGACAGCCACACTCACAGATGTCGTGCTCACCACAGACAGCCACACTCACAGATGTCGTGCTCACCACAGACAGCCACACTCACAGATGTCGTGCTCACCACAGACAGCGACACTCACAGATGTCGTGCTCACCACAGACAGCGACACTCACAGATGTCGTGCTCACCACACAGACAGCACACACTCACAGCACGTCATGGGCGGTGGTAAACCCTGTCCTCGTGTCAGTGCCAGACGCCAACACTCACCGCCAGGACAACACAGAGAGGAGGAACAGAGGACAGGAGGTGTGAGCAGAAAACACAGGACAGGAGGCGTGAGCAGGAAACAGAGGACAGGGGGCGTGAACAGGAACACAGGACAGGAGGCGTGAGCAGGAAACAGAGGACAGGAGGCGTGAGCAGGAAACACAGGACATGAGGCGTGAGCAGGAAACAGAGGACAGGAGGCGTGAGCAGGAAACAGAGGACATGAGGCGTGAGCAGGAAACACAGGACAGGAGGCGTGAGCAGGAAACAGAGGACAGGGGGCGTGAACAGGAACACAGGACAGGAGGCGTGAGCAGGAAACAGAGGACAGGAGGCGTGAGCAGGAAACAGAGGACAGGAGGCGGCGTGAGCAGGAAACAGAGGACAGGAGGCGTGAGCAGGAAACAGAGGACATGAGGCGTGAGCAGGAAACACAGGACAGGAGGCGTGAGCAGGAAAAACAGAGGACAGGAGGCGTGAGCAGGAAACAGAAACAGAGGACATGAGGCGTGAGCAGGAAACAGAGGACATGAGGCGTGAGCAGGAAACAGAGGACAGGAGGCGTGAGCAGGAAACAGAGGACAGGAGGCGTGAGCAGGAAACAGAGGGCAGGAGGCGTGAGGAAGGAGTCCACGCCGTGTCGTTCACAGCCAAGGTGACCGCAGAAGTCACCTCGGAGCTACAAGCACGCTGAAAAGGGAACTGTATCCACACTCCCAGTGCCAACACTGAAAACCGACACCCGGACACGTGCTGAAGCTGAAAGTCTGACGTGTATCACGAATCCACGTGTCGGTCAAAACCAGTGAAGAATATATTCGCTTTTTAAATTTTCACATGAGACAGATCAGCATCTTGGAATAAGATCTGCATAGAATCCACAGCGAAAGATTGAGCATTTCATCGTTTACATCCAGCAAGGAATAAAAAAGAATGGAGTCGTCTCTTAAACAGCTAATGCAGAAAGAAGATGAAGATGAAAACGAAAAAAAAAAACATAAGAGGAGACGAAGAAAAAAAAATTAAAACCAAGACGAAGACAAAGAAAAGGAGGAGGAGGAGGAAAAAAAAAAAGAACAAGAAGAATAAGCACAAGAAGAACAGAGAGCAAGGAGGAGAAGGAAGAAGAGAAGGAGGAGGAAGAAGAAGAAGAAGAAGAAGAAGAACAACACAACAACAAGAGCAAGAATAACAAGAACAATGAGGAGGAAGAAGAGGAGAGGAGAAGGAGGAGGAGAAGGAGGAGGGAGGAGGATAGGAAGAAGAAGAAGAAGAAGAAGAAGAAGAAGAAGAAGAAGAAGAAGAAGAAGAAGAAGAACGATAAGAAAAAAGGGGAAGAAAGTAGGAGCAGGAAACACAAAGAAGAACAGGGACAGGAAGGTGTAGAGATGGGCGCTGGGTAGCACAGAAGAAAAGGGTGATGAAAACAAGGTGGGGGAGGAGGTGACGCAGTGAACCCAGAACATGGGTGGACACGATGAACACGGCCATGAAGATCATCACCAGATGCTGATGAGGACATCATGATGAACACGGCCATGAAGATCATCACCAGATGCTGATGAGGACAACATCATGATGAACACGGCCATGAAGATCATCAGATGCTGATGAGGACAACATCATGATGAACACGGCCATGAAGATCATCACCAGATGCTGATGAGGACAACATCATGATGAACACGGCCATGAAGATCATCACCAGATGCTGATGAGGACAACATCATGATGAACACGGCCATGAAGATCATCAGATGCTGATGAGGACAACATCATGATGAACACGGCCATGAAGATCATCAGATGCTGATGAGGACACAACATCATGATGAACACGGCCATGAAGATCATCACCAGATGCTGATGAGGACAACATCATGATGAACACGGCCATGAAGATCATCAGATGCTGATGAGGACAAACATCATGATGAACACGGCCATGAAGATCATCACCAGATGTTGATGAGGACAAGATCACGATGAAGCAGAAGAGAGGAACAAAATTGAGGGAGAGGAGAAAAGAACAGAAAAAAAGAGTTAAACACACTAAGGAGAAGGAGAAGGAGAGGAGGAGGGGGAGGAGGAGGAGGGGGGGAGGAGGAGGAGGAGGAGGAGGAGGCGGCTCGGAAGGCGATGCAGAGGACAAAGAGGAGTAGGCGGGGTGATCGTCACGACGTGGAAGATAATGTCCCTGACGACTACGGTGATGATCTCAACGACGGACGACGACGATGATAGTGGTCTGATGGAAACCTGTCACCTGACTGTCTGATAAGGCAGGTTTGAAACTATGGCACTTCAACAGTTGGAGCTGAGAAGAACTAGTGTTAGTTAACACAAGAAGAAGAAGAAAGAAGAAGAAAGAGAAGAAGAAGAAAGAAGAAAGAAGAAGAAAGAAGAAGAAGAGAAAGAGGAAAGGAAGAAAAAGAGGAAAAAAAA
>JADBJO010002915.1:151767-159267 GCA_016801955.1 Conus betulinus | reverse complement strand
GAGACAGACACAGACAGACACAAAGAGACAGAAAAACAGACAGAGACTGACACAGAGAGACGGAGACAGACAGACAGACAGACAGACACAGAGAGACGGAAACAGACATAGACAGACACTTAGAGCCACAGAGACATATTAGAGAGAAGAGAGAAGGCAATGCCTGTAGCCGTCATTACTGTACGCCTTACACGTTTTAATGTTCTGTAACGGTGCAACTGATGTGAGAGAAATGCACCTTACATGTTACAATGTTCTGTAACGGTACAGCAGATGTGAGAGAAAATACGCCTTACATGGTATAATGCACTGTAACGGTACAGTTAGTGTCAGAGAAATATGACTTACATATTTTAAATGGGCAGTTTCTATAATAAGGCGAGAAATGCGTACCATGAAATGGGCAGTTTCTATAATAAGGCGAGAAATGCGTACCATGAAATGGGCAGTTCTATAATAAGGCGAGAAATGCGTACCATGAAATGGGCAGTTTCTATAATAAGGCGAGAAATATGTACCATGAAATGGGCAGTTTGTATAATAAGGCGAGAAATGCGTACCATGAAATGGGCGGTTCCTAGAACTATAATAAGGCGAGAAATGCATACCTTGAAATGGGCAGTTAATAGAAATATGATAAGGCCAGAAATACGAACAATGAAATGAGCAGTTTCTAGAAATATAATAGGCAAGGAAATGCTTAGACATCAAAACTGTAAAAAAGAGAAAGGAAACAAGTCACAGAGAAAGAGAGAGAGAGAGGGGGGGGGGGGGAGAGAGAGACAGGAGAGAGAGACACAGACAGAGACGGAGAGACAGACTTAGAGAGAGAGACGGACAGGCAGACAGCGACTGACTGACAGAGACAGAGAGAGACATAGCAGAGAGAGAGAGAGAGAGAGAGAGAGAGAGAGAGAGAGAGAGAGAGAGAGAGAGAGAGAGAGAGAGAGAGAGAGCAGAGAAAAAAACAGAGGCAGAAAGAGAAGAGAGGGGAGGGGGGTGCAGACGCAGCAAATCGGATGTTGTTGTTGGTTGTGGTATTGTTTTTGTTTACTTTGTTTTTGCTTTGTTTTGTTCTTCAAGGAATGAAAAGCAGGACCAGAAATGATAGCTTTTTAACCGGCCGTCACCAGTACAGAATTATCATGACAATGTTCAACACAACCCAACCCAAATGCATGAAATAGGTCATGCTTCATTCGTACAAAAAAGTCGAACATTTCAGAAATAAGGACACGGAGAAAATGCTTGCATACAAAAAGGAGAGATAAGAGTGTAACCGGTGGGGAAGGAGAACGCACAGAGAGGAAGGCGGAAAACAGACACACAGACAGACACACAGACAGACAGGCAGACAGACAGAGACAAACACAGAGGCAAGAGACAGAGAGACAGAAAGAGACACTGACAGACACAGAGAGACAGAGACAAGCACAGGACAGACAGACAGTTGAACAAAAGACTATACCTATGAAGATCTGATCAAAACAAAACTGCGGACGAGGGAACTTATTTACATACAATTCTACAACAAGAAATCTAAGAGACCCTAAATGTGTCAAACCGTCATTCAAAACCATTGTCCGATATAATTGTCAGAAAGCACCGTCCACACACACACACACACACACACACACACACACACACACACACACACACACACACACACACGGGCACGCGCAGGCGCGCGCGCATACACATATGACAACAACAATAACACACACACACACACACACACACACACACACACACACACACACACACACACCACGCACGCACGCACGCACGCACGCACGCACGCACGCACACACACACACACACACACACACACACACACACACACACACACACACACACACACGCATATACATATAACAACAACAATGACAACCAGTACGAAAACACACACACATACACACACGTTTCAAAATCAAAACTTTGTCTCTTTGTCTCTGTCTCTCTGTCTGTATCTGTCTCTGTCTCTGTCTCTCTATCTATCACTCTCTCTCTGTTTCTCTGACTCTCTCTCTCTCTCTCTCTCTCTCTCTCTCTCTCTCTCTCTCTCTCTCTCTCTCTCTCTCTCTCTCAAAGTGGATGTGGAATAAAGTAGACATGGGAAGGTGGAACACATTAGAAATGCCATCTTCGTGTTGGCAAATGTGCCACTGCAATTATTCAGGCTGCACATTTAACTTCAAGTTATTTTGACATGTTTGTCTTTATCCTTCAGACATTACGGCTTTCTTATATTTTGCTTTTTTGAGGAATGTGGGGGAAGGGTGGCATCGTAAGAACAAGATTTCGGCTGAGCTATTGACGCTCCTTTGACTTTTGTATTCTGTCTCCACTCATTCTCTCTCTCTCTCTCTCTCTCTCTCTCTCTCTCTCTCTCTCTCTCTCTCTCTCTCTCTCTCTCTCTCTCTTCTCTTGTACGCACGGGGTAAAGCAATGGGATGCCTGTGGCCCTGATCTGTTTTTTGATTGTTTATCAATGCACTCACGTTATAAATTATTAAGAATGGTCGTCAAAGGTGTGGCTTTTGATCTGATTGAATTATTCATATTGCATTTGCTGATGATATCATTCTACTTTCTACAACTACTGGTGGATGACAGTGGCAATTAAACAGCTTATATTCGGTTGCATCGAGATTTGAGCTGACAGTGAATATGGCCAAAGCTAATATTGTTGTTTGTAAAGGTGGCTTCTTAGCACAAAAAGAGAAATGGTATCAGAAAATAGAAGTTGTCAATGCAAAATGTGTCGATTTTCATTTTTCAGCTAGACTAAGTGTTGAAGGTGCATGTAAAGATTTTGGTAGCAAAGAAACAAATAGCAGTGATCATTATTTTTTGTGTATTGCCTAGTCTGGATGGCCGGTCTTTTAATGTATATGGCAAATGATCTGATCTCAGGTATAGTCAATAATGCAATATGAGGCTGAAATTTGGAGTCTTGAAATAGGTTATATTGTTGAAAGAGCACATTCATTTGGTGAGAAAAACCAACCCCGTAACGAGCTTATACATGATGTACTTTGGAGCTACACATGGAACATACTCTGTTTACATACAATTGTATGTTCAATGTATCAAGTTCTGGTTGAATTTAACACGAACGGACAAGAAGAGGTTGTAATTAAAAGCATACTAGTCATTGTATAATTCAGACGATGATGGCACGAAAACTTTGACTACAAATGTTCGACAGTTTTTCTTTTTTTTTATTCAAATGGATTTGCATTTGTATAGGACAATCACGGTGTACGACGGATTCCACCTTTTCTTAAATGTTTCACACACACACACACACACACACACACACACACACACACACACACACACACACACACACACATACACACACACATTCATCACACACACACGCACGCACGCACGCATGCACGCACACGCACACAAGCATGCAGGCGCGCGCCTACTTTACAACATATCATACACAAATGTACAGGACTGGGAAACAGGCAGCGTGGGCAGATGTTTGAAACAGGAGGCAGTGAGTTCCAGACTGTTGGGGTGACAAAACTAAAGAACGCTAACTTACAGTTGTAGTTTTCGCTTGAAGATCGTCACTTTTTCACGTGAGAGCGGGAGAGCACCTCTTGAGTGGTTGCGTAAAGAGTAGCGGACATGTATGGTGGAAGGGAGCTGTGACGGTACAAAGTGTCCGCAGAAACAAAGTGTCCGCATGCGGACAACGTGCGCGCGCGCGCGCGCGCACACACACACACACACACACACACACACCACACACACACACACACACTCGCACGCACGCACGCAAGCTCGCACGCACGCACGCAAGCACGCACGCACGCACGCACGTACGCACACACACACGCACGCACGCGCGCGCGCGCGCGCACACACACACACACACACACACACACACACACACACATAAACGCACGCACGTACGCACGCACGCATGCACGCACGCATGCACGCGCATGGGAGTGTACGTGCACATACCCACTCACACTGAGGCTGGAACGGCTGCGGACACTTTGTTCCGCTTTTGTAAGTTATTATATGTCACCTCGCGGAACAAAGTGTCCGCATGATTTCTGCGGACACTTTGAATGTCAGTTCACGGTAAAAAGTGTCCGCAGAAACAAAGTGTCCGCGTGCGGACACTTTGTTTCTACGGACACTTTGTACCGTCACAGGAGCCGTCGAAAAAAAAAAGTAAACCATGAGTAGCTAGCTGTCACTGGTAACGACATTTCAAGCTAATCAGTGAAGTTTTTCTTCGGCAGTGGTGCGACATGATCTTGCTGTCTTTCACTTAAGTCGAAACGCGGTCCGCTAGTCTGAATTCACTGGAACCGAGAACTTTGACCAGACGTCAGTCACGGAACCACACTGACTCTGCGTCTGCTTTGGTCAGCAGCCTGACAACGGCCTGATGGTGGCCTTTTTCATGTTGAAGTTGATTCTTGCTGCTGATGGAACAATGTCAAGATCTAGCTAGTGTTGGCCTTCATTCCATTATATCCCTGTCTCTTCCTTTTTTCCCTTCACACACAGTCAGTTGCAAAAGAGGATGAGTGGCATAGGTATCTTTGACACACGGTCAGTAGTAAAAGATGGGTGGTACTAGGTACCCTCGACACACAGTCAGTTGGCAGAGGATGGGTGGTACTAGGTACCCTTGACACACAGTCAGTTGGCAGAGGATGGGTGGTATAGGTACCCTTGACACACAGTCAGTTGGCAGAGGATGGGTGGTAGTAGGTACCCTTGACATACAGTCAGTTGGCAGAGGATGGGTGGCACTAGGTACCCTTGACACACAGTCAGTTGGCAGAGGATGGGTACTAGGTACCCTTGACACACAGTCAGTTGGCAGAGGATGGGGGGCACTAGGTACCCTTGACACACAGTCAGTTGGCAGAGGATGGGTGGTACTAGGTACCCTTGACACAGTCAGTTGGCAGAGGATGGGTGGTACTAGGTACCCTTGACACACAGTCAGTTGGCAGAGGATGGGTGGTACTAGGTACCCTTGACACACAGTCAGTTGGCAGAGGATGGGTGGTACTAGGTACCCTTGACACACAGTCAGTTGGCAGAGGATGGGTGGTACTAGGTACCCTTGACACACAGTCAGTTGGCAGAGGGTGGGGTACTAGGTACCCTTGACACACAGTCAGTTGGCAGAGGATGGGTGGTATAGGTACCCTTGACACACAGTCAGTTGCTAAAGAGGATGGGTGGCACTAGGTACCCTTAAGACAGTCAGTTGCTAAAGAGGATGGGTGGTGCTAGATATCTTTGACACACAGTCAGTTGCTAAAGAGGATGGGTGGTATAGGTACCTTTGACACACAGTCAGTTGCTAAAGAGGATGGGTGGCACAAGGTACCTTTGACACACAGTCAGTTGCTAAAGAGGGTGGGTGGCACTAGGTACCCTTGGCAACCTCCTGTTTGCATGCGAATCAAATCAAGGCACCAATCCACCGTCAGTCCACACGTAGCATTTTCATTTCAGACATGATGAAATGCTGTAGCAACTTTGGCAGGCGTATCACAGGCTGGTAAGGTGTCCCTTACTTACGGTCTGTGATTACTGTCGAAAGCCTTAGTGAAGTCAATGAAGCTGAAAAGCGAAATGGACCTGGAACTCGTGGCATGCTATAATTATGTGTCGCAGAGTAAATGTCTGTTCGGAATAGGAGTATTTCAGTTGAAATAGTATTTCAGGTTACTCAGCAACTTGTTGCTGATGACTACATCTCTTAGTGACTGGGGCTGTACACGTTGCCACTTTTAGTATGATTATGTCAGGTGTTTATAGCTTTCAGGGATATATGTGAGGTGTGTAAAATTTCTAGGTATATTTGTGAGGTTTTTACAGCTTTTAGGGATACACGTGAGGTGTTTATAGCTTTCAGGGATATATGTGAGGTGTTTATAGTTTCTAGGAATACACGTGAGGTGTTTACAGCTATCAGGGATATATGTGAGGTGTTTTTAGTTTCTAGGGATACGCGTGAGATGTTTACAGCTATCAGGAATATATGTGAGGTGTTTATAGTTTCTAGGGATACACGTGAGGTACTTATTGTTTCTAGGGATATTTGTGGGATGTTTATAGTTTCTAGGGATGCATGTGAGGTGTTGATAGTTTCCAGGGATACATGTCCTGTGTTTATAGCTTTTAGGGATACATGTGAGGTGTTTATAGTTTCTAGGGATACTTGTCAGGTGTTCATAGTTTCTAGGGATACATGTGCGGTGCTTGTAGTTTCCAGGGATACCTGTGAGGTGTTTATACTTTTCGGGGATACATTTGAGGTGGTAAACGTTTTCAGGGATACATGTGACGTGTGTATAGTTTCACGGATATAGGTGAGGTGTATATAGTTTTTAGGGATATATGTGAGATGTTTATAGTTTTCGGGGGATCATATTAGGTATTTCTAGATTTTAGGGATACATGTAAGGTGTCTATAGTTTCAGGGGATACATATGAGATGTTTATAGTTTTCAGAGATGCATGTGTGGTGTTTTTGTCTTTAAGGACGCATATGAGACGTGTATAACCTTTATGGGACATATTTGAGGTGTTTATACTTTTTACGGATAAATGTGAGGCGTATATAGATTTTAGTGACATATATGAAGTGTTTACAGTCTTTAGAAATACTTGTGAGGTGTATATGGTTTCAGGGATAACTGTGAGGTGTTTTTTAGTTTCTGGGGATACCTGTGAGGTGTTTTTAGTTTCTAGGGATACATGTCAGGTGTTTCTAGTTTCTGGGGTACACGTCAGGTGTGTATAGTTTTCAGGGATGCATATGTGGTGTTTATAGTTTTCAGGGATACAAGTGAGGTGTTTATAGTTTCCAGGAATACATGTGAGATGCTTATAGTTTTCAGGGATACATGTAGGTGCATATACTTTTCAAGGACGCGTGTGAGGTGTTCATAGTTTTCAAGGATACATGTGAAGTGTTCATAGTTTTAAAGGATACATGTGAGGTGTTTATAGTTTTCAGAGATACATGTGAGGTGTTTATAGTTTGTAGGAATAAAGCTGAAGTGCTTATAGTTTCCAGGGATACATGTGAGGTGTTTATAGTTCTCAGTGATACATCAGAGGTCTTTATAGTTTTCAGGGATACATCTGAGGTTTTTACATTTTTCAGGGATACATGTGAGGTGTTTACAGTTTTCAGGAATACATCTGAGGTGGCCATATTTTTCAGGGATACATGTGAGTGTTTATAGTCTTCAGGGATGTATGTGAGATGCTTATAGCGTTCAGGGGTACATGTCAGGTGTTAATACTTTAGGAATACATGTGAGGTGTTTGTAGTCTTCAGGGATGTATGCGAAGTGTTTATAGTCTTCAGGGATACATGTGAGGTGTTTATTGCCTTCAGGGATAGATGTGAGGCGTTTATAGTTTCTAAGGATACATGCGAGATGGTTATAGTTTTCAGGAATACAACTGAGATGTTCACATTTTTCA
>JADBJO010002915.1:141767-146767 GCA_016801955.1 Conus betulinus | reverse complement strand
TCCCCCACTCTTATTGACTGCTTGTTTCCAGGGGAACTGTTTCACCCTCCCACCTCCACCCTTTCTACTTCTCTCCTCAGCCCTCTACCTCCATCCCTCCCTCCCTCCATCCCTCCCTCCCTCCCTCTGAATGATGGAGTTCATTTCGTATCTTGTTGTCCTACTTTGAATGATCTTAGACACCAATTAATAAGAAGCATCAGAAGCAGCCTTCAGTATTCATATTTGTATTGCTTGTATTGTCAAACAGTTTGCTAATTATTTATATTCTATTTGCATGTCGCTCATAACCTCAATGTTCCCAGTTGTCTTTTCTCTTTTCACTTCCCCATTTTGGGCTGTGAACATTGAAATTTGCAGTGCCTGCGATTTGTGTTCATGTACCTGACAAATAAATAATCTATAATCACGTGTGTTCTTGTTCCAGCGCGAGCATGTGTGTACGAGAGAGAGAGAGAGAGAGAGAGAGAGAGAGAGAGAGAGAGAGAGAGAGAGAGGGGGGGGAGAGAGAGGGGGGGGGGGGGGGGGGGGGGGGGGGGGGGGGGGGGGGGGCAGACGGGGGGGGGGGCGCCATATATCTGAACTTAGCAAAATCGTGTGAAGTTGTCAACAAAGTTGATGTTGGTGACACACGACAAAAAATGTCAATCCGTCAACGCAGTTTGAACTCACGTTTGTAATGCTTTCTTCTTCCATATTTTCAGAGATTGTTCATTTGTGATCTTGCCCGTAACAGTGTTAAAAAAAAAAGAAAAAAAAAAAAAAAACTTCGAAACCGCTAATCCTGTGGTTTAACGATCTATACAATGTCCTATGTTGTTTGATCTTCTGCAACGAGACCAAACCGAACTCAACACCACCATGACTGAATGCAAGCACGGGGTTGGCTTTCTGAAGAAGCGTGGCTGTAAGTGACACTGACAAAATACAGAGACCCATGCCCGTTACTAGCCAGGCTCAATGCAAGTGGCTCAGTGGCAGTGCTGTGTCTCCTCTGGTGGGTGACCACACCAAGACCAGGTAGTGGTGACTCTCTATGGCCTGCTAATGGTGGGAAGGTCTGGGTGTGTCTCTGCAGGACAGAAAGAGGGGCGGAGAAAGTGAAGGGGGCTGGGGGGGGGGGGGGGGGGGGGGGGTGGGAGGTGTGGGTGGGGGGGGGGGGGTCAAACAGAGTGACGTGGAGGCAAAGCATTGACACAGCATAGAACATGGGACGGCCAACAGATAAATGACCCAAAACACCACACGTATGAAAACGTATTCATGGGGTAATGGTCAGTGTGGGCTGGGGCAATGGGACTGGATGCTGGAAGGTTCACAATTCAGCCAGCATTTTTACTTGTGAGAATGGCTGAATGTGCCTTCTGCCATCCGTATGGCCCCCCCTCTCTTCCTTCCCCTCCCTTCCCTCCTAGTTTCTTTATGTGTAAGGCTCCATACGTCTGCTCCCTATAAAGGTATCGATCATATTTCATCTTTACAAAAACCGCTTACCAAAACAGTTTCCAGTCCAAAATCTTCCCCACATCATATCTCCATAGACACATCTCAATGACCTCTGGCTTGCTTGCTTTATACAACAGCTCAACAGCTCAATAGCAGTTTTTTTTAACGGAAAGCAATTTGGTTTTCATGAAAGAAACATAAACTTAGTTTTAAAAACATTCAGTCATATAAAATGAGAAAGAGAAAACAGAGAGAGAGAGAGAGAGAGAGAGAGAGAGAGAGAGAGAGAGAGAGAGAGAGAGAGAGAGAGAGAGAGAGAGAGACAGACAGACAGACAGAGAGCTGAATGAGACAGGAAGCTGAGGCTGCTGGTGCTGAAAGGACGTGTCAGGCACAGGACACAGACTATCAGGATGACATGGGGCACCAAGATTGGTCCCATCCATTGCTCAGTGAGGTCACACCACAACTGGCCCTCTGGGAAGCATACATCACCCCCACCAGGCCCAGTGGTTTTCAGCACACCTGCTCTCTGCCCTCTGCTCATCCAATAACTCTCTCTCTCTCTCTCTCTCTCTCTCTCTCTCTCTCTCTCTCTCTCTCTCTCTCTCATCTCTCTCTCCTCTCTCTCTCTCCTCTCTCTCACACCACACTCACACACACACACACACACACACACACACACACACACACACATGCTTCTCTCCTCTATTCTCCAGCCACAACCTTAACTCGATCTCAAACACAATGACAATTCCTCAGGACAAATTGGAAGACGCCACCACTGCTCAGCCACCCTCCACCTCCAAGGTTTTAGGGGGAACAGTCAGAAACAGAGGAAAACACCCGTTCTCCACACCAGTGGACGTGAGAGCAGAACACTCAGCGAGGCCAGTCTGGCCAACATCTTCAGGAAATCTGCCTTCCATGTCCAAGTCCCGGCCTTCGTTGTTGGAGCAAGGAAGAGGAGGAGGGGGGGGGGGGGGGGGGGGGGGGGGGGGGGGAGGGGGGGGGGGGTGGGTGTAGGGTGTGGTTGTAGGCTCGTCAGCCTCTGATCATCATAACTGCACTAGACTGACCAGACTGCCGATAAGAAGACTGGAGCCCTGACAGAGGCAGTGGTCTGCTAAACAGCTGTCAACTGCCGATAAGAAGAAGACTAGAGCTCTGGCAGAGGCAGTGGTCTGCTAAAACAGCTGTCAACTGCCGATAAGAAGAAGACTAGAGCTCTGGCAGAGGCAGTGGTCTGCTAAAACAGCTGTCACTGCCGATAAGAAGACTAGAGCTCTGGCAGAGGCAGTGGTCTGCTAAAACAGCTGTCAACTGCCGATAAGAAGAAGACTGGAGCCCTGGCAGAGGCGGTGGTCTGCTAAAACAGCTGTCGACTGCCGATAAGAAGAAGACTAGAGCTCTGGCAGAGGCGGTGGTCTGCTAAAACAGCTGTCGACTGCCGATAAGAAGAAGACTAGAGCTCTGGCAGAGGCGGTGGTGCTGCTAAAACAGCTGTCGACTGCCGATAAGAAGAAGACTAGAGCTCTGGCAGAGGCGGTGGTCTGCTAAAACAGCTGTCGACTGCCGATAAGAAGAAGACTAGAGCTCTGGCAGAGGCGGTGGAAAAGAGTTCCGGAGGCTTGACAAGGAACAAACTGGAGGTTGAAATTTCCCAGTTTGCAACATTTGTCTGGCAGACATGCCAGTAAACGGCGTAAAGGAGGTGTGGGTGGTGGGCGGGGATGGAGAGGTCGGGGTGGGGGTTCTTCTTCAGCACTTTGTGCTGTCTGATTCTTCCTAGAACGTCGTTTGACAGGCGGCACGTGTTGTCTTCGTTTGGGCCACGTTTCCTGTTCTTCTCTGGCCATGTTTCCTGGTCTTCTCTGGCCATGTTTCCTGGTCCTCTCTGGCCATGTTTTCTGGTCTTCTCTGGCCATGTTTCCTGGTCTTCTCTGGCCATGTTTCTGGTCTTCTCTGGCCATGTTTCCTGGTCTTCACTGGCCATGTTTCCTGGTCTTCACTGGCCATGTTTCCTGGTCTTCTCTGGCCATGTTTCCTGGTCTTCTCTGGCCATGTTTTCTGGTCTCACTGGCCATGTTTCCTGGTCTTCTCTGGCCATGTTTCCTGGTCTTCACTGGCCATGTTTCCTGGTCTTCTCTGGCATGTTTTCCTGGTCTTCACTGGCCATGTTTCCTGGTCTTCTCTGGCCATGTTTCCTGCTTTTCTCTGGCCATTTTTCCTGCTTTTCCTCTCTGGCCATGTTTCCTGCTTTTCTCTGGCCGCTGTTCCTAGCCTTGTCCTCTTTCATATCCCGCTGTCTCCTGAGCTCCACGTTGTGTGTGTGTGAGGGTGACTGGTCTACAGGTGATGAAATGAAACCAATTGAATTTCTTTGTCAGTCTCACCCTTGCGCAATGGCGTCAGCCACCAGACGGGCACACACACACACACACACACACACACACAAGTGGAGTTTGCCCTGTCAGTCAACCACTGTTTTCTTTTTACAGCGTATACATAACATGCTTTAAACAATAGTTTCGCACATTGTGGTAACACAGACGCGCTTCAGTACAACATGCCGAGTTGGCCTTTCTCAATCTGGCCTCAGACAGTGCCAATAAAAAAACAAAAACAAAAAAAAACATTTAGCGTACAAAGTGGACTGGACCTCATAGACTTTAAGTGGTTTGGGATTGGTTGCTATGGCCTCAACGATGCCACAGAAATATATCCACTGTCTCAGCGCCACCTCTCGTCCAGCTTACTTGTATTCTGTGCCTGGGCCTTTCTCAGTAAAAAAAAAAAAAAAAAAACAAAAAAAAAAGAAAAAAAAAAAAAAAAAACGAAAAAAAAAGTCGGCACAGTTCCTCACACTCTCTGCCTCTTTGTCTGTATGTCCGTCTCTGTTTCTGTCTGTCTGTTCTCTCACTGTCACTCTCTCTCTCTCTCTCCTGCCTCTGTCTGTATGTCTCGTCTCTGTCTCTGTCTGGCTCTGTCTCTCTCTCCCTCTCTCTCTCTCTCTCTCTTCTCTCTCTCTCTCCTCTCTCTCTCTCTCTCGTCTCTCTCTCTCCGCTCCCCCCCCCCCCCTCTCTCTCTCTCTTACTCCTCTCTTACTATGTGGGCAAATTTGTGCGTGAATCATGGAATGGCGCGCATACACATTATGCTTCTAAGAAATTCACATATATGTGTATACACAATATTCAAAAGATGGAATTAAAGACAAATAGCAGACATGCTAGATATGACAGGTACTAACCACAGTAGAAAGTGTGGGGGACGAGGGAGGAAGGAAGGTTGGGGGGGGGGGGGGGGGGGGGGGGGAGTTGAACAGGTTGCGAGGAGGAATGGACAGGGTGCAGAGAACAGTGTGACGTATGAGGTTGGCAGGACCAGGGGACAGGGTGCGGAGTACAGCGTTACGTGTGAAGCAGCAGGACCAGGGGACAGGGTGCGGAGCACAGCGTTACGTGTGAAGCAGCAGGACCAGGGGACAGGGTGCAGAGAACAGTGTGACGTGTGAGGCGGCGGCTGGACCAGGGACAGGGTGCAGAGAGCAG
>JADBJO010002915.1:129267-139267 GCA_016801955.1 Conus betulinus | reverse complement strand
GCTTTGCTAACATCATGATATTGTGGAAAACACAACTAGCTTATTGTAAGTCTGTGATTTCCATGATTCTCTGAGAAACCCTTACATCGTTTTGTGAGTGTAATGGTGATTGTGGACAAATTCTCTACATAGATTTTCAAACGAAAAAAAAATCTATGATATCCTGGAAAAAAACACATAAACATATTCCCTATAAAACACTTGATTTCATGTATACAAGATTCTCTCTCTCTCTCTCTCTCTCTCTCTCTCTCTCTCTCTCTCCCTCTCTCTCTCTCTCTCTCTCTCTCTCTCTCTCTCTCTCTCTCTCTCTCTCTCTTCTCTCTCTCTCTCTCTCTCTTGTGCCCCTAAGGGAGCTGATTCATGTCCTCACATCGTCTTGGTGTCTTCTGCGCCGGGGAAACCCACAACAGTGGCCGAGAAAAAGGACCATCAAAGTCTGTCCGCCCAACTCCCTGCTACATGCACCAAAGTCTGTCCGCCCATCTCTCTGCTACATGCACCAAAGTCTGTCTGTCCGCCCAACTCCCTGCTACATGCACCAAAGTCTGTCCGCCCAACTCTCTGCTACATGCACCAAAGTCTGTCCGCCCATCTCTCTGCTACATGCACAAAGCCTGTCCTCCCCACTCTCTGCTACATGCACCAAAGTCTGTCCGCCCAACTCTCTGCTACATGCACCAAAGTCTGTCCGCCCAATCTCTCTGCTACATGCACCAAAGTCTGTCCGCCCAACTCTCTGCTACATGCACCAAAGTCTGTCCGCCCAACTCTCTGCTACATGCACCAAAGCCTGTCCGCCCAACTCTCTGCTACATGCACCAAAACCTGTCTGTCCCCAACTCTCTGACATGCACCAAAGCCTGTCTGTCCGCCCAACTCTCTGCTACATGCACCAAAGCCTGTCCGCCCAACTCTCTGCTACATGCACCAAAGTCTGTCCGCCCAACTCTCTGCTACATGCACCAAAGTCTGTCCGCCCGACTCTCTGCTACATGCACCAAAGTCTGTCCGCCCCACTCTCTGCTACATGCACCAAAGTCTGTCCGCCCATCTCGCTGCTACATGCACCAAAGTCTGTCCGCCCAACTCTCTGCTACATGCACCAAAGTCTGTCCGCCCATCTCGCTGCTACATGCACCAAAGTCTGTCCGCCCCACTCTCTGCTACATGCACCAAAGTCTGTCCGCCCAACTCTCTGCTACATGCCGGGAGCCAGAGGACGACACCAGACACACAGCACACACAGCGCTTCTTTGGAAGCCTGTCGCTCACGCGCAAAATCAAACTGTTGGGACTGAAGAGGACAGCAAAGACGACACTACGCTGTTCACTTTGGGGGCATTGGACCCCCTCTTTCCCTCCATCACTCCCTCCCATCCCCACTCCTCTCTCTCTCTCTCTCTCTAAATTCTTGAAACATGCAGACACACACTTCTGTCTCTGAGGATCTTTCTTTACGTTGTAGGTGCAAGAGCACTTGCATTCCGTCATTTGCATCAAGTTCCTTAGGTTCAAAAACAAATTCAATACGGACGCGAACCTTCACGGGTTGTGAATGGTAGAATGTACAGTAGAGGTGGGGGGGGGGGGGGGGGGGGGGGGGGGCGGGAGGAGAAGGACAATGAGCAGATGAGGGATGCGGGGGGGGGGGGGGGGGGGGGGGGGTGAAGAGAATGAAGCAAAGGCAGAGGCCAGATGATGGGGCAGTGGGACGTGTAAGGTGTGAGGACTCTCAGACATGTTGGCAGACATTCCTGTTGTTCTCTGTCTCCTCTCTGCTGTCTGACTCCTTGACTTACAGTGAAACTGCGCGCCCTCACACACACACACACACACACACACACACACACACACATACACGCGCACGCGCGCGCGCGCGCACGCACACACACAACACACACACACACACCAAATACACACACACACACACACACTAAACACACACACACACACACACACACACACACACACACACACACACACACACACACACACTCGTTTACACATACACGCGCTCGCGCGCGCACACACGCACACACATGCGCGCGCGTACGCACAAAGAGAGAGAGAGAGAGAGAGAGAGAGGAGAGAGAGAGAGAGAGAGAGAGAGAGAGACAAACAGACAAGCAGGCAGACAGACAGAGAGAGAGAGACACAGAGAGGCAGACCACACACACACACGCACTGCTCCAAGATGGCGACTAAGCAGCAGCTCCTGTAAATACGTCTTGGGAAAAAGTGACCGACCACAGACGACCGGGCTACAGAGCTGATACATTTGACGTGTCTTGCATTCAGTGAATATTACAGGTAGTCGTGGTGCAAAAAAAGATAAACAAAAGTTTTATGCAGTCAGTGTGGGGCGACAAACTGGAATTTTCGCCTCGTGGAACCTCGCGCATCGAAGTCAGTGACCGGTTTCCCCAAAGCGGTGCACAAGGCTTACGACACGCTAAATCAAGCCAGAGAAGCCATGAGGTTGGCCGGACACCACGACCCTACAGTGTTCAGTGGTGAGGACATGGTGACTGATCAAGAACAAACAGTGCCTAAACAGCACCAAACAAACGAGGGGCAGGGCGAGTACACCATGACAATGCCTTGTGGTGACAGTGTACATGATACAGGCCGTTCTCTAAAATGTTCGGAGTGTGGCCGTAAAGTTAGCTGGGAGTGTACAGAATTACCTGTATATCAAATCTCATTTTCACTCGAAGTTCGAGAAGATATACATGTAAACTGTGCGCCCAAATTGTGTACGGGACAGAAAGTTTAGAAGAAGAGATCGTTTCACAATTAGCCGATGCCGCTGCCAACGCTGTGCCAGACAACACACCACCACTCATGTCGGGCCTGGTTACACAAGAGAGTTTCGAAGCCTTCACCCAACGGGCAAACAGCACACTTCGAAACCTGGAGGGTGCTGTGAACACACTGGCCGAACAAAATGTTTCAGTGTGAGGGCCAGGCGTGAGGAAATTGGCCAGCTTACGGCGGCCTGGCGACAGCAGGGAAGGAAACATCACCGAGACCGTTCCTTCCCCACATCTGGCAAAGATGACCAGCGCCCACCCCATCCCGTCAACACCATCCCCTCCCCTGCCCCTACAACCCCTCCCGCCCCCACACCGCCCACTACATGAGGAACCATCACCTCCCACCTCTAATCCCCCCACTTCCGGAGGAGACCCAGAGCGTCGGGGCGACCACAAAAACCGGAAATGATCACGCTGGCAACGCTACGATAGAGGCGGTGAGGAAAGAAAATGACCTGCCTCTACAAGAGGAACACGTCTCACTTTCAGCAGTATCACCACCATCTCCTCATCGTCTTCATCTTCCTCATCATCCACAGACAGTGGTAGCAATGGCGACACAGAAGACAGCCACCGTGAGGAGGACGCTCTTCCCAAAGTGCTACTGCTGCATGACTCTGTGTTGCACAGAATTGACGGGAAACGCCTGGGCCAGTCCCATGGCCTCACAGTGGCCACTGGGAAGACGCCTACCATTGGTGACTGTCACAAACACAGCCTGCACAACATGACAGCGGTGGCCATACATACAGGTGTCAACGACCTTAAGAGTGCCACTCCTCAGACTGCCAGTGGAAATTTGGAGTCCCTGGTGAGAAGCATTCTCCGGAACAATGATCAGATCAGAGTGTCATCAGCAAAGTAGCTCCACTGAACGACGAAGAGCTGCAGACAAAAGCTGACCTTTTCAACGCCTTGAACTCATCTGCATTCACTGGTGAGAAGCGAGTCAGCTTCGTTTCCCACACCAATCTGAAGGTATGGGACAAGCGGCTGATGAGGGACACTATCCACCCTCTGATAAAGGCACCAGCATCCTGGCAGGCAACCTGGGCAGACAACTCGCGGGCCTGTCTGGGAAAACCAAACAGCGACGCAGACGACCCATCCGAGACCAGAGAGAGAGAGAAGCCGACAGCAGACCACGCCATCACCAGGGCTCCTACCGACAGCACAAAGGTGCTGCCACATACCACGGTGACACGACACGCCAACATTTCGGGCGTCTCAACCAGCCCGATCACCAACCTGGTTATGACGATTACCGTTGGCTCGGTCGTCGCATGGAAGACCGTCGGGATGGACGCAGATATGGCCGACGGGAAGCCTACAGCCATGCTGCCCGAGGCGACAACCGAAATCACCGAGGTGACCGCCGTGACATCGACGAACATTACCACGGGTACGACCGCCGAGACGAACGCCGAGATGACCGCCAACCCTACTACCGACACAACCGACGAGACACCTACCAAAATGATCGCCGAGACGACCGCCGGTACCACCATGGTAATGACAGACGAGACAACATGCGCCCTCGGCAACATCACAGTCGGCCTTTCCCTCCCCATAACTCAAACCGTGCCCACAGCGGCTTCTATTAGCTCTTAGTCCGTGAGTGTGTGTAAGCTGTTTTCCCATAGATGTATTGCACATTATTTCGTACGCAAAATATTACAAATGACTTTTCCGTTACGTGTGCTATCATGGAATATTAGAGGTTACAAGGGGACCGATGACGGCTTAAAGATTAACATACTCCTTGATAAAAGTGTCGTAGAAATCCTGTCTAAATATGACATTGTTTTTTACAAGAAACCCATTTTGATATAGAAAAAGCCAATGAATATCTTTACCTGGTTTTGCAGCAGGGGTTCATTATGATTGACCAAAAAGGGGGAAAGCCCCAAGGGCTTCGGGGGGTATCTCTGTCTACATAAAAAGAGCAGTACAGAAAATATATAAAATTCCTACCAAGAAATAACAGCGATGTTGCATGGTTACAGATTAAAACAGCATGTACAGTGAAAACCGCAGAAAAGAGAGATGTATATTAGGTTGTGTATATATTCCACCGGAATATTCCTTCCTTCGGCAAGGACTACACTAGACGCATATGGGACTCATTAGAAAGTGACATTGAAGAACTAACAACAAAAAGGCAATGTCCTCCTGTGTGGTGACTTTAATGCAAGGACAGGCAATCAAGCCGACTTCGTTAGCATGGGCAATGAAAAGAATTATTATGATTTACCTGCTGACTACCATTTTGATAACGTCATAAAAAGACAGTCGATGGACCTCTTTACTAATAAGAACGGACGTCGTTTATGTAACATGTGTATTGAAAATCAAATGTGTGTTTTGAATGGGAGAGTGCTTGGAGATCTTGCAGGATTGTACACTTGTCATAATTCACAGGGAAGCAGCGTAGTAGATTATTTCCTTTGCTCACAATATTTCCTTAGACATGTGTTAAACATGAAAGTAACTGACCTGACACGACATTCTGACCACTGCCCACTAGAGTTATTGAGGACAGGGGAATAAAACTTGTTTAAAATCTGACACTTCTGCATTTAACGATCGATATCTTCGTCCTGACTGAAGAAGGTCATACTGATTTGCAAGGACGTGGGTCTGTCACACGTAATCTTCTTCGCTTTACAACTAACACGGCACCTATATAGCTCACTCAGACTTTTTTGTCTCTCTCACCACGATTTTTCCTCCCACGTTCACCACTTTCTCAAGCACATTTCTGCTCTTCACAGTCAACCCACCATACCAACACATAAATGAGAAAGTTAGAACAGATTCCAAGAAGCATGAATAAAATGTCCGAAGAATGTCAGTATTCACATGAAATGATCGCAGCTTGCGAAGACAATATAATCTGGTTTGACATTTTTTGTGGACATACTCAACATGGGATTTAAAATTCAGCTTATTATCTATAAAAGTTCCTAAATATTTGTATGATTCACACGTTCTACTTCAGCACCTTTGATAAAAAGTGGTGGTACAGCTTTTGGATTCTTTCTAAAATCAATCAACATTCTTTCGTTTTTGTTACATTCAGATCAAGATAGTTATGATCGCACCAGTCAACAAATCTTTGAACCTCCTTGAAGTAAACAGAATCAGAGTTGGAAAGATCTACAAGTGCTGAGTCATCTGAATATTTAATGTACAAAGTTGAATCACTTCCTGAACAATCATTTGTGTACAGAGTAAAAAGCACTGGTGATAAAACAGTACCCTGGGGTGCGCCAGTTGAAATGACTCTGGAAGACGAAACAAACACTTTGATATCGAACAGACTGTGTCCTCTGTGTAAGAAAATCAATTATCCAAAGAATGAGCTTGTTACCCACATTTATGTTAATGAGTTTCTTTGCCATCAGATGTGGTTGTATGGTGTTGAATGCTGATGAGAAATCAATAAAGAGAATGCGTACAAAGGAGGCAGGTTTTTCGAGGTGTGAAAAAGCATGATGGAGAAGTGTGAGTGTGGCATCATCTGTTGATCTGTTCTGTTGGTATGCGAACTGAAACGGGTCTTGGTACTGTGTAGTATCTTTTAAACATAACTGAGGACAATTCTTTCAAGACATTTCATTGCAACAGATGTGAGGGCAACTGGTCGGTAATCATTTAAACAGCTTGGGTTGCGTTTTTTGGGAACAGGACATACAGTGGCATTTTTCCATAAAACAGGAATTATACATTCTCTAAGTGACCAGGTAAACAAACGACTGTAAACATAGGAGAGCTGAGACATCATTTTCCTCAATCACAACAGAATCACTTCCATCAACATCGTTTTAACATTGCTTTGGAGTTCTTCCTTCACTTCCTTTAATTCTTTACTAAAATCTTTATCATCAAATCTACAGTAAAAATCGTTCAGCTTTTCTGCAAATTGCTTCTGTTCTTTTGCTGTTTTTTGTTACTAATATTTTGGTTTGAACATTTACCTGAACCTGATAAAACCTTTATTCCTTTCCATGCATCTCGCATATTTCCATTCTGGAACATGTTTTCAACTTTTCTCTTGTAAGCTCTCTTTGATTCTTCAATCTCCGTTTGCAGTTTCTTTTGTACAACCTTACGATCGCTTTTATTGCCTGATTGAAAAGCTCTTTTTTTCTCATTTAGAGTTATTTTCAGAGATTTTGTAACCCAAGGTTTGTTGTTGGGAAATATTTTGATAGTTTTAATAGGTACAATCATGTGTTCACAGAAAGAAATGTAGTAGCTGGAAATAACATCGGTGGCTTCGTTAATGTCAAACTAGAATTCAAAAAAAAATTCCAATCTGTACATTCAAAAACAAGCCTGTAATTCATCAACACTTTCTTGTGTCCAACACTGCACTTGCTTTTTAGTGATAGGTTGTGTTTTCACTTTTGGTCTGTAAGCTGGCAAGAGATGAATGGCATTGTGATCAGACTGACCAACAGGGGGGAGCTGAACCACACTTGTATGCAGATGGTATATTACAGTAGCATAAATCAAGTATTTTATCCTTTCTTGTAAAACATGACACATACTGTTTAAAGAAGGCAGGCTTGAATTGAGGTCACAGTCATTAAAATCTCCGAGGATAAAGCACGGTGCGTCGGGTGACATGGCCTGCAGAGCGTGAACAGAGTCCGTGATTTCTGCAGCTGCACGTACAGTATTTGCGGATGGTGGCACGTAAACAACAGTCATGAAGAGCTGTCCGAACTCACGTGGCAGGTATTTTCGGTCGCAGTGACACTGCTAAAAGTTCCACGTCACGCGTACACACTTGACGACGCACTTTAACGTTCTCACTGTTACACCACTTCTCGCTCACGTACATACACACCCCCTCCCCCCCTTGATTTCTCTGTCACGCGCTTGTCTCTGTCCATTCTCAGTGGCACACCAAATCCGTCCAAAGCTAAAATGTCGTCTGCTATTTCTTCGCTCAGCCAGCCAGGTTCAGAAAAACACAGCACATTCGCATTTCTAAATTCGTTTAAATGACGTACGCTTGCTTGCAGTTCATCAAAATTATTGTTTTGTGAAACTGGTCTGATCGATCGGACGTTGGCTAAAACGATTGACGGGAGGGGGGTGTAAGTACCGTTATTCTTCAGTCTGTTTCTCACCCCCCCTCTCTGTCCTCTCTTCCGCTTGCTTGATTTGCTGTCTTTCTGGTTGTCTTTACTTGATTGTTTCTTGAAACTTGCTGATAAAATGTCTGGTGGAAATAAATGAAATGGATGAGCGCTGGTGTCTGCTAAGTGTCTGAATTTTAAAAGTGTTTCACGGGTATAAAACATACCTGCATTGTTTACATGTCCGCCATGTTGGAAATGCGAAACTGCACTGTCACACAAATTCAACAGAAAAGATCACAGTCATTAAAGCACACAAACTTGCTGGGTTTACACTTTTCATCTTGAACACTTTATAAATCATCGTGCACAGTTCCAAATCCAAACACAAAGCACAACAGCCCTAAAAGATAACAAATTCGCACACAATCGACCACAGCGTCGCTACTCGTGCAGCGCCACCTATCATCCAACTACCCATAGATAATGAAAATACATTACACAAAAGACAAGCTCTCTCACAACCCACGATGAACAACAGTCACGTAAAGACCTACTTCATAGGAATTCTACAATAAACACAGAAGAAGACTACCTAGTATTTCAGTGGGATGAAAAGTCTGCCGAAAAAGTAGTAGCAACCTCTAAAATGCCCAACATACGCACCATGATCCAAAATATCAAGACCGACCATTGTGACACAACTTGCAACAAATGAACATGACATCGACATAAATACGACTATGAACATATAACGAATATATTTTCAACCACAGCAAAGATGGCGCTTAGACAAAGACGGATAGGAAAAAAATCTAGACATAAAAAGAAGTGGTTCGACAGAGACTGTCATTCACAAAGAAGAGAGATAAGATCACTACTGAACGCGGTCAAACAGAAACCCCCAAAAATAAACAAACTAAAGCAAAAATACTTTTCACAATGTAAAATATATAAACGACTTTTAAAGAAAACCAAGAAAACATATCGGAACAAACTCCTTAATTCACTAAACGAAGCCCTAGAAACTGATCCCAATTCAATATGGAAAACCGTCGGGAACTGCAAACATACGATCATGAAATCTATGGTCAAGAAAATTGTCTCAGCGCGAACAAATGGTTGAAACATCTTAAAACACTAATAGGAGAGAAAACAGAAGATCGCAGAAAAAAACGAAAACAAACAGTTGATGACATGTTAGTAGCATTTAAGAGGTCAAATAATCGTCCTTCTGGGAATTCTGAGTTAGATTATGAAATACTAGAAACGGAGGTAAGGAACGCGGTCAGAAAGCTGAAAAATAAAAAATCCCCAGGCAAAGATGGAATTAGAAACGAAATGCTTAAAGCAATGTTACCTGAAATCGCTCCTCTTCTGAAAGACGCGTTTAACTTAATCTTAAAATCAGAAAAATACCCGGACCTCTGGAAAACAGGAATCACAGTCCCAGTCTATAAGTCAGGGGGGCCAGTCCAACCCCCAACAATTACAGAGGCATAACTTTGAATAGTTCGCTTGGAAAGTGTTTTGCAACATAATGAATGAAAGGATAAGAATTATCTTGAGGCAAACCACCTCTTGGCAAAGGAGCAAGCAGGGTTCAGAAAGGGTTCACGGACCACTGATCAAATATTCATATTGTCAAAAACTAGTTGATAAGGTACTAAAAGACAGAACTAAAGGCTTATTTGATAATATATGGCACGAAGCCCTACTGATGAAAATGATGCAAGCAGGAATAACTGGTAAATGCTACCAAATCATACAGGACATGTACAACGGGGCTTCGGTTTGTACAAGAAGCCAATCTGGTTTCACTAAGGAAATATTAATACAAAAAAGGTTGCTCCAAGTAATACCCTTAGCCCCAACCTTATTTAACATATTCATAAATGACATAGTCGGATATCTCAGAGACCATGATTCCCCACGAATTTCTGACCAAAAACAAGTCGAAATTCCGTGTCTTTTGTATGCAGATGATTTAGCCATCCTCTCGACTTCAAAACAGGGACTTCAGAGTAAATTAAACCAGTTACACAACTACTGTTTAGACTGGGGAATGAAAATCAACACAGAGAAAAC
>JADBJO010002915.1:125000-127761 GCA_016801955.1 Conus betulinus | reverse complement strand
GGGGTCTTTAAAAGGAAGGTGTCCATTTTCCAGTCCCAACTTCAGGTGAGTGAATCCAGGCATTCGGATAATCCAGAATTAGATGCCTTCCCTCATAAGGAAGGGGCTATGTCCAGCTACGTTGGCGTACTAATGGCCTAAGGTCACAACCGCACGAAAAGAGACGAAAGCAAGATGGCGCTCAAGGGAGGTCACTCGGAAGCTACTTTCTTTTTCTTTCGGATAAGACGGACGTCAACACGGATTGTTCCTGACGGATTAATATTGTGCACGATGCGGCGTTCCTGTTGATGCCATGATTACATTTTGTGAAACATTTGTTTTTTGATTTTGTTTTGTACACAGAGGTACATCACCAATCCATTTCTGTTTCTGTCTCTGTCTGTCTGTCTGTCTGTCTGTCTCTCTCTCTCTCTCTCTCTTATTCTCTCCCCAACCCCCCGCCTCACTCACTCCCTTCATCCTCTCTCTCTCGCTCTCTATCATTCTCTCTCTCCTCCTTTCTCTCCTCTCTCTCCCTCTCTCCCTATCTCTCCCTCGCCCCCCCCCCCCCTCTCTCTCTCCCTCTCTCTGAAGATGATCAAAAAACAAACCCGTTTTCCAACAGAGCTCTCGTCGCATTCGTGGCTCGGCTGAAGTCCCGGT
Organism: Conus betulinus; assembly: GCA_016801955.1. Classification (NCBI taxonomy): domain Eukaryota; kingdom Metazoa; phylum Mollusca; class Gastropoda; order Neogastropoda; family Conidae; genus Conus; species Conus betulinus. The sequence goes on along the minus strand of JADBJO010002915.1, from coordinate 127,116 downwards.
CATACTACACAGATAGAAGTCAACTCGTTAGTGAGAGTTCCAGGTCTGCGACATGACGTGATGTGATCAGTTGTCAATTTCGTTGTCCAGCTATGGGCGATATTGATCATGACATTACCAATCGTCACCAGTTTCTTCTTCATAACGATAATACTTTTGAGTTGAGGGGAAACATCATCCTAAGCCTCAAATGATAAACAGAACCAACACAGACACAGACACGCACAAACAGACACACAGACAGGCACGCATCCCCCCCCCCACACACACACACACACGCGGACGGACGCACACACACACACACACACACACACACACACACACACACACACACACACACACACACACACACACACACACACACACATACGTGCTCGCGCACCCACTCACCCACCCACCCACATCCACACCCACAGAGAGAGAGAGAGAGAGAGAGAGAGAGAGAGAGAGAGGAGAGAGAGAGAGAGAGAGAGAGAGAGAGACTGACCCGGCCTCCTTTGTTAAATTTCCATTTATAGGCCTGGACGGTGGCCCAGTTGAAGAGATTGTATGTCAGGTTGGTGTACAGTTTTCTGGGTCTTTCCACCAGCTCATACTCTTCGATCTTAGCACCGAAGATGAACAAATGTTTCTTCAACGCGATCTGAAAGGCAAAGCAGACATGTCGAGTGATGAACAACATGTCAGCGATAGATCTGTGTGTGTGTGTGTGTGTGTGTGTGTGTGTGTGTGTGTGTGTGTGTGTGTGTGTGTGTGTGTGTGTGCTTACATACTTATCATTCTATCCGTCTGTCTGTCTGTGGCTTTCTCTGTCCATCTGTCGGTCTATGTATGTATGTATGTATGTATGTATGTATGTATGTATGTATGTAGTATGTATGTATGTATGTATGTATCTGTCTATGTATGTATGTATGTATGTATGTATGTATGTATGTATGTATGTATGTATGTATGTATGTATCTGTCCATCTAACTATCTATCTGTCTGTCCGTCTGTCTGTCTCTGTATGTACCTACCTACCTATGTGTCTGTATGTCTATCTGTGTGTCCATTTATCTATCTATCTGTCTGCCTCTCTATCTTTGTATCTGTCTATCTATCTATCTATCTACCCATCTGTCTGTCTATATGTCTGTCTGTCTGTTCATATATATGTATGTATCTCTAGTATCTATCTACATATCTGTATATCTATCTGTCTGTCTGTCTATCTATCATTATCTATCTCTCTATCTTCATTTCCTACCTATATCTTTATCTATATATCTATCTATCTGCCTAGCTATCTCTCCATCATCTATCTATTATCTTTCTATCTCTGTATCTATTATCTATCTTTCAACGAAAGATTCAATCTTCAATGCTCCAGACCCTTTTTCCCCATCGCCCTGTCTTCACATATTTGGCCTGATATAAGAATCGATGAAATGAAGTAAACCTCCTGTAAACAAACTCTTCAAAATCACGTTACTTCCAGCAAGCAAAGGTGATACCCCTTTACAAATAGAATCAGATCAACGTCATCAACCAGGACTATCAGATATTCATTTACTAAACACACACACACACACACACACACACACACACACACACACACACACACACACACACACACGCCTAGATGGTATTTCTTACGAGTTTCTTCGTCCACTTGCCTTCTTCGTGGAAAATATTACTACATTCGTTGTTCCAAAATGTTGGACGTACGGCACTATTCCTACAATCTGGAAAAGTTCAGTGGTAGTACCAGTACCAAAAGAAGGTAAAACGAGAACATCTGTAAATAGCTATAGACCCATTGCTTTAACATTCCATGTTGGTAAACTTCTTGAAAAAATTGTACAAACACGTTTATCATATTATTGTGAAAAAAAATGACATTATTCCAGTCCAGCAAGCTGGATTCAGAAAAGGGCGTTGCACAACTGATCATTTAGTGAAACTAACTTCTCATATAAAAAGCAATTTTCACGCAGAAAAAGTACACTAGCTACATTCTTTGATGTAAAGAAAAGCATACGACCGTGTTTGGCATGCTCGATTATTGTACAAACTGAAAAATATTGGTATTTCTAGGAATATGATATGACTTATATAAAAATCTAGAAGGAA
>JADBJO010002915.1:112500-115000 GCA_016801955.1 Conus betulinus | reverse complement strand
AGAACTATGATACGATACGGGAAAAAAGAGTAAGATCAGAGAGAGGAGAGAGAGAGAGAGAGAGAGAGAGAGAGAGAGAGAGAGAGAGGGAGGGGGGAGAGGGAGAGAGACAGATAGATAGATAGATAGATAGACAGACAGACAGACAGGCAGACAGACAGACAGACAGACAGTCCTGCAGAAGACATCCCCCTCCACCCTCCAGCCCTTTCCCCCCTTCGCCCCCCGCCCCCCCCCCCCCCCCCCCCCACACACACACACACATACACACAGAGATAGATTCAGTGACCCAGGGCAAGTTACCTGCCGGCGCAGAGGGCAGAGAACTGACCGTCCACCACGCTGTCCGTGGTTCGTTCAAAGGTGAAGCCGTTTCTCTGCCAGGTGCCCTTCAGGTCGTCCTCAAAGCTGGGGTTCTTCAGCATGTTGGTCCAGCCCAGGGTCACGTGCCACGTGGCCAGCATCACCACAATGCTGAGAACGTGCTTCCCGTTGTCCATGCTTCCCCTCCCTGCAAGACAAACGATGCTGTCAACGAGACCGTTTATTTTCTTAGGTAGTGGTTCTCTCTGTGCTCGGTTCTCCATGCTCAAGACATACGGTGAATCACTAACACGCTTTTGTTCTCTCAAGTAGTGGTTCTCTGTGCTCGGTTCTCTATGTTCAAGACATATGGTGCATTACTAATACGCTTTTGTTCTTTCAGGTAGTTGTTCTCTATGTTCGGTTGTCTATGCTCCTTCCCTGCAAGACATGCCGTGCTTTACTGATACATTTATTTTCCCGGGAGTGGGTGTCTATTATTGATGCTCTATGCTCCTTCCGCACAAGGTTTACCACACTTTCAATGAGATGCTTATTTTATCAGGTAGTGTTTCTCTATATTTGGTTCTCTATGCTTCTTCTCTGCAAGATATACGGTGCATCAACGAGATACCTATTTTCTCCCGGTAGTGGTTCTCTATACTGCGTTCTCTATGCTATGTTCTCTATGCTGGGTTCTCTATGCTTGTTCCTGCAAGACACACGGTACATCAATGAGACATTCATTTTCTCAAGTATCGGTTCTCTATGCTCTGTTCTGTATGCTTGGTTCCCTATGCTCGGTTCTCCATGCTCGGTTCCATATGCTCCTTCCCTACAAGACATACAGTGCATCAACAGTACATTCATTTTCTCAGGTATTGGTTCTCTATGCTCGGTTCTCTATGCTCGGTTCCCTATGCTCGGTTCTCTATGCTTCTTTCCCTACAAGACATAGTGCATCAACAGTACACTCATTTTCTCAGGTATTGGTTCTCTATGCTTGGTTCTCTACGCTCCTTCCCTACAAGACAAATGGTGTGTCGACAATACATTCATTTTCTCAGGTATTGGTTCTCTATGGTCGGTTCTCTATGCTCCCTTCCCTACAAGGTATATGATACTTTCAATGAGACAATTATTTTATTAGGTAGTGGCTCTCTATGCTCAGTTCTCTATGCTCCCTCTGTAAAAGGTATATGATGCTTTCAGTGAGACAATTGTCTTATCAGGTAGTGGTTCTCTGTGCTCGGTTCTCTTCGTGCAAGACATACGGTGCATCAGTGATACGTTTATATGTTTCCCAGGTATTGGTTCTGTATGCTCGGTTCTCTTTTGTCTTCCCTGCAGGATATATGGTGCCTCAATGACACATTTATTTTCTCGGGCACTCGCTGTCTATGCCCGGTTCTATGCATCAATGATGCATACATTTTCTCAGGTATTGGTTCTTTAGGCTTACTTCTCTATAGTCCTTCCATGCAAGACATATGGTGTATCGGTAATATATTTATTTTCTCAGGTATTGTTCTTTAGGCTTGGTTCTTCAAGCTTCCCTGCGAGACATACGGTGCATATTAGAGACGTTTATTTTATCAGTAGTGGTTCTCTATGCTCGGTTCTCTATGCACCCTTTGTGAACACAGCTCGGGCTTCCAGGGATGGTGCAGAATTGCTCCCAGCTGGTTTGTTCGGCAGTTGAGGACACTACTTTTCTGGGTCCGATCTGTACCTTCGGGTGCATCTCTTCCTTGTTTGCCTTTTGGCCGGCTCTGGGGGAAGGTCCAGTGACGGTAGGGATTGATCCACTGACCGCAGGGAAAGTCCCGTTGACAGCGGAAAAGACTTACCCGGGATTCTCTTCAGAGCACATAGGATCTCACGGCGAAAGTTTGGCCGTGTGTGGAGTCGTACTGTCTTCACTGCCAGCGGAACAGCAACGAGTGAGGCTGCGGGGTGCGCACGGCAGTTGCTTGACGGTGGCGTTTATTTGCCGGTGGCCTCTGCACTTCTGAACCGGTACACCTCTGGGAACGCTCCTGTGGAGGTTCTGTCGAGTCACATCCAGTGGCCAACACACCACGGCATCAGCTAGGGAGAAATTATATCTCATGACGACGTAAGGAAATGTCCTGTGCGTGCCTGCACCCTTTGTAAACACAGCGCAGGCTTCCAAGGATGGTGTAAGGATTGCTCC
>JADBJO010002915.1:107500-110000 GCA_016801955.1 Conus betulinus | reverse complement strand
ACCCCGACGGAAACCAAACCAAGACCACAGACGTGGAGAGGACATCGAAAATTGAGGTCACCATGAGAGCAGGGCATGAAGGGCACAGAAATTTGAGACATTTTTTTTTCATGCTGATCGATGAGAATGAGGATGATCAAGATGATGCTACGGATTTCCATTTCGGTCTGAGACTACATGACAGGGCTGTACTCTACGCTTCCTTTCATAATATATCCCGGCGTCAACCAGCCTGAGAGATACAGGCACCTGCAGTGTTGGTCAGGAAATTTGAGCCACTCTCAGAAACGCATCCATTAAGTGGATGAAACTCGACTGTGTGGTCCCAATTCCCAACTGAGTCCGCAGCAAACTCAACTCTGGGTAGGAGCGGTCGGCCCACATGACTCTGATGGGATTCGAACCCTCGACCTCCCAGCCGTGAGTCCGCGACGCTAACCACTTCGCCACGGTGGCTGGTTTTGTTCGTGAGAGTTGTTGGCCCTGTTAACGGGCGGTTATGTTGTAAGCGGCCATGATGTTCCAATGTGGATATTTTTCGGTCGGTTGAGACATTTCAACACTGTACGGATGGGTCAGAATGTTCGAACGTTAGGACGTTTCGCTCGGTTGGGACATGTTAGTAACTCTTGTGAGTGAACCGTCTGTGATGTTCAGATCACTCAGTCCGTACACATGAGTTTGTGCTCTCTCTCTCCTCTCTCTCTCTCTCTCTCTCTCTCTCTCTCTCTCTCTCTCTCTCAGACACAGACAGACACACACACACACACACACACACACACACACACACACACATGAAAAAAAAGCACTCATACACACTGCTTACAGAGAGAGAGAGAGAGAGAGAGAGATGAGAGAGAGAGAGAGAGAGAGAGAGAGAGACAGACAGACAGACAGACAGACAGACAGACAGACAGACAGACAGGCAGAGACAGCGAGAGACAGAGACAGACAGACAGAGACAGACACATCGAGACAGACTAGTTTTTGATTATGAGAGGTCACAAACCCAGCTTTACAGAGGGTGACAGAAGCCAGATGTACTTTCAAAATGATGCATGTAACATTAAGCTTGAGTCACTCAGGTACAATATCAAACGTAACTATGGGTAACACATGTATTAGTGAATGCAAGAAAAAATGAACACTCGAAAACTTGACGTTAGCCCAGGGCGCATTCAGAATCATGCCTGTCAGCATCATTTCTGATTCACCATTTCTAAGTTCAAAGGCTTTGTAGATATGAGAACCACGTTTCATCTGAACAAGTTTAGTATTGTCTGGATGTCTGATCTACGCATTAGCCCAACGCGCTGGTCAGACCTTGACTGCCTACCTAGCTTTGTGTGTGTGTGTGTGTGTGTGTGTGTGTGTGTGTGTGTGTGTGTGTGTGTGTGTGTGACTGCGTGTGTGAATGTTCAGAATGACTTAGGAACAAGAACAAGACCATTAAATACAGCATATAAGTGCACACGCATCACTCGCGCGCAGACACACATACACACAGTAAGAACAACAACTCCTCCCCTCAAACACATCCTACGCACGGACACACACACACACACACACACACACACACACACACACACACACACATGCGCGCGCATGCTCACACACAAAAACACACAGTGCGCCTACACACATACACGCACCGACACGCACCAACGTTTCCACTCACATGTCTGTGGATTTTCTAATTAATACGCTGGTACTACCCCACTGATGAACACACACGCGCGCACACACACACACACACACACACACACACACACACACACACACACACGCACACACACACACACACATACACTCACTCACTCTCTCCCACACACACCAAACACTTACACACCAGCGCTTGCACTCTGTTATTGGAAAGGCCCAGTATGAGTTTGGATTGATAGCATGAGTTTAGATAGATAGATATAGATAGATAGATAGACAGACAGGCAGGTAGATATAACACAATATTCAATCAATTTAGATTTTCAGTATTCTGTTAGAGGTTTCAGATTTCAGATTTTTCATTCAGTAAGGCTATTGGCCCATTTGAAGGGGAACGAGTACTATCATTCACATTAAATATAAGAAACAAATGATTTGTCAGGAAACAAGCCTGGTGACCTACTCGTTTTTTGAGTGAACCAGTATTTTAGGAAGAAGAAGAACAAAAACAGCAAATCAGAACGCCATCTAAGACGTCATTATTTCCCTGATCTTAAACGCCTTAAACAGAAACATACCTAAATTCCTAATAATCTGATACTGGTAGAAATAAGTAGTAGCTGCAAGCGAAGCATATATGGGCGCCTATGATATTTCTGTGGGATAAATTTCTGACGAATGTCTTCTAAAGCTGGACAAAGGAACATAAAGTGTATTTCATTTTCCTCACCTTGCATACACAATGGACATACTAAGGCATTTTGTCTGTATTGTTTGAATCTTAGTAATGAGTCCTTATGTCAGAAACACCAATTCTGAATTTAGCAATTGATCTTTC
>JADBJO010002915.1:92500-100000 GCA_016801955.1 Conus betulinus | reverse complement strand
TTGGCAGAAAGCTTATTTCAATCGGCATCCCACTTCACTAGCTCAACAACATATTGACAGAACGCGTATACTAATTAGCGTCCAATTTCACTTGCTGGACAATAAAACTGGTAGAACACTTATTTCAGTTGGCATCCACTGTCACTTGTTAGCAACAGAATGGGCAGAGCGGTCTCCTTCTACAGTGCTGGAAGCTGTTGTTATGGTGCCAAGCGAGTGAACAGCTTATCTCCGAAGCATCTCACAGCAGTTGTTGGATGCCACTCATCGTCGTGCACAGAGGACATGAGCATGGACGTGCATCATAGATCTTTAAAGGTACTTTTTTTTTATCGAATTCATCGTGGCGTTCCTTAAATAAACAAAACAAAAAGGTAAGAAAAAAAAAAATGCTTAGATTCAGAAAAAAAAAAACAGAGAAAATGATTTGACATTCCCAATATATATGTTGTTAGAACACATATACACACACACACACACACACACACACACACACACACACACACACACACATTTACAGGTAGGTAGGTAGATAAATATGTATGCATTGTATGTATGTATGTATGTATGTATGTATGTATGTATGTATGTATGTATGCATGCATGCAGGCAGGCAGGCAGGTAGGTAGGTAGGTAGGTAGGTAGACACAAACATTATTGACGACCTTGCATGTTCTGATAATTTATTCCTAAGTCTGAACAATTCTTTAAACGTCTGAAGTGTGGGTTTCTCTCTTTTTTTTTTTTTTTTTTTTTTTTTTTTACATAAGCCACTAACAATAAAATGAACACTGTCAACTTATTTATTGATTTGATTTTCCTCGTAAGTTAGAGTCCATAGCCTTCATATCACGTTAAGGACAAGTTTATGTTCAAATCGATCAGTAGGTTTTCTGAACATAAGCCTGAGCCTGACGGAGTGGGGGGTGGAGGGGGGTGGGGGGTGGAGGGAGGAACTAAGTGCAAAGAAATCTTCCTATGACGCCCATCGAAAGAAGCAAACAACTTACACTACAAACATGGCGCATGTCGACCTCGTCGGCCTTCTTCAGGCAAGCTCAAACAACATTCAACACAATGAACACGAAGAAACGTACAATCGTTTATCTTTTCAAATCGAGCGCAGGATGGCTGAGGTGGTGGTGGTGGTGGTGGTGGGGGTGAGGGAGAATGAGAGGGGTGAGGAAGGGAGAGAGAGATAGAGAGAGGAGAGAGAGAGAGAGGAGAGAGAGAGAGAGAGAGAGAGAGAGAGACAGACAGACAGACAGAAAGACAGACAGACAGACAGACAGACAGAGAGATAGATGAACAAACAGACAGACATACTTACTGACAGACTGACAGACAGACACACGTACAGACAGAGCAAAATGTGAACGGCAGAAATGGAGAGAGAGAGAGAGAGAGAGAGAGAGAGAGAGAGAGAGAGAGAAGAGAGAGAGAGAGAGAGAGAGAGAGAGAGAGAGAGAGAGCGAGAGAGAGAGAGAGAGAGAGAGAGACCGACCGACCGACCGACCGACCGACAGACGGACCGATAGACCGACCGACCAACAGACAGTCAGAACAAAAAGAGACAGTGACACACAACACACACACACACACACACACACACACACACACACACACAGAGGCAGACAGCCAGCCAGACAGATAAACAGCCAGACAGACAAACAAACAAACATGCAGTCTCAAAGACCAGGGATGCAGAATGAAAAGACCACAGCGGTAACGGTTCTGATCACCAGAGAAGAAGAAGAAAGAAGAAAGAAGAAGAAGAAGAAGAAGAAGAAGCTAAGGAAGCAAAAACAAAAAAACAAACAAAAACAAACAAACAAGCCTGCGATACCTCCTCTCGCGCACTCCCCACACCACACAACAGACTAAACAAAGTGAAAAAACTGCCCGCTCCTGTTCAGTGCTGTCCTGGCTACTACCCTCACGGTCAACGCACGTCCACTGGCCAGCTGTACTGGTGGGGGAGTGTGGCCCGCTCACCGTTAGTTATAAGGGAGTGGGGGAGGGGCGTGGAGTGGAAGGTGGGGGGAAGGGGTAAGCGGAGGATGGGGGGTGGGGGGGGAGAGGAGAGGAGGGAAGAGCGAGAAAGGGAATTGCGGAGGTGGGGTGGGAAGGGGTTGGGGGAGGGTGTTGAGGACATTGACCACGATGTCTTTTCTTTGTCGATTCCGTTACAAAAGGGGCAGGGAAAGGCGGACAGGTGGGAGGGGTGCACAGTGTCGGAGGAGAGGGGAGGGGGAGGGGGAGGGGGGAAGGGGGACTGGGGAGGGAAGGGGAAGGGAGAGAAGCGACCGAGGGATTTCGGTGGGGGATAAGGTGGGGGAAGGGAGGAGCTGCAGCACGTCAGACCTGACCTTCAACTTAGATGATTAAAAAAGCAACAAAAAAAACAAAACAAAACAAAAAAACAGAAATGTGTTGACTGGGAGAGAGAGAGAGAGAGAGAGAGAGAGAGAGAGAGAGAGAGAGAGAGAGAGAGAGAGAGAGACTCGGACACCGACGCCGACACTGGTTTAATTGTGAAGACAACCGACGCGAGCACAAACAAGATAATGGGGAGGGGAGAGTTTCAGTTTCAATTTTATCAAGGAGGCGTCACTGCGTGCGGACTAGTCCATATACGCTACATCACATCCGCTAAGTTTGAGACCACACTACGCATGACTTGAAGCTGATGGATAAATGAGTGAGGTAACGACTACGATGAGAGAATTGAAGAAGAGGGTCTCGTGGCTACGACTCAGCGGATGCCTGACCTACGCATTAGCCCAACGCGCTGGTCAGACCTTGAGTACCTACCTGCCATTTTTTTTTCTGTGTGTGTGTGTGTGTGTGTGTGTGTGTGTGTGTGTGTGTGTGTGTGTGTGTATGTAGTGGATGTACACGTGTGTGTATGATGTGTCGGCATGGGCACATGTGTGGGCGTGGGCGCATGTGTGTGTGTGTGTGTGTGTGTGTGTGTGTGTGTGTGTGTGTGTGTGTGTATATGTGTGCGCATGCGTGTGTGCGCATATGTGTGTGTGTGTGTGTGTGTGTGTGTGTGTGTGTGTGTGTGTGTGTGTGTGCGCGGGCATGTGTGTGTGTGTGCGCGGGCATGTGTGTGTGTGTGTGTGTGTGTGTGTGTGTGTGTGTGTGTGTGTGTGTGTGTTTCACTAGTGGGGTGATGTCAGCGTGTTAATTTGAGGGTCCACGGACACGAGTGTGCAAGCGTTTGTGTGTGTGTGTGTGTGTGTGTGTGTGTGTGTGTGTGTGTGTGTGTGTGTGTGTGGTGTGTGTGAGTGGGTAGAAAGGTAGGCAGGCAGGAAGGTAGGTAGTAGGTAGGTAAAGTAGGTAAGGGAGGTAGGTAGGTAGGTGGGTAGGGAAGGAGGTAGGTAGGTAGATAGTTAAACTAGATAGATAGGTAGGAAGCTGGGTAGGTAGCTAGAAGGATAGAAAGCATGAATACGCGCACGAATATGGGCATTTTATTAAGAGCAAAAACAACAACAACAACAACAAACAAACAAACAAACACAAAAACAAACAAAAAAAAAAAGAAAAATCTGAAAGCTTTCTTACACTGTATCCTATGAAACATATAGAGTAAAAAGATGTACTAAAAGTACAAGTGTCACGAATAAAAGGTAAACACAAACCATGAAACAAAAACAACAACAACAACAACAACAACAAAATAAAAAAATCATGAAACAAAAACAACACAACAAAATACAGTACAGACAATCAGTACGGTTCAACACATCAGTATCATAAAAACACACTCTCTCCTCCCTCTTCTTTACACACACACACACACACACACACACACACACACTCACACACACACACACACACACACACACGTACGCAAGCACGCGCTGGCATGCACGCACGCACAAGCGCGCGATACGACTGCGTTAAACGTGTTCACCGGAAAGCAATGGGCCTTGCTTTGCACGCGGTTTTAAACAGCAACAAAAAGGGACAGCACTCCTGAAGCCTATACGTGGCGAGTACTCGTCGAGGCGGGAGGCACAAGCAGAGAGAGAGAGAGAGAGAGAGCGAGAGAGAGAGGCTGCGTGGAGTCCGCGCACTTTCAATGTACAGGTCAGAGTTCGGGGTCACCATAAAGGTCAAGTAGTAATAAACACAGTTTGATTAGAGAAAAACACTCTGACTGTGACTTTTTTTTTTTTTTTCTGAATGTGAAAAAGAGTGGGGGTTATCCTGGAAATTGGGGGGCAGTAAATTAGTTCAATGCCATATGTCAGCAAGGTTAGCAGATTTATGTTTGCCTTGTGGACATCTTGTTGCCCCTACGCCATTGATAGAGCACAATGACTTTGGAGTAAAATGTCTAGCAAACGACAGGAAAAACGAAGGGTCATGTGACTCGTTCTGCAACATAAAAGGAAGGGGATATTGGATCGGTCTCCCAGTCCGGCAGAGTATGGGTCAAGGGCTGGACTGTGAGAAGAATATGTTTAGGTAATGGCTGATCTTCTCACAAATCCAAGTATAGCTTTGAGTGTAATGGATAATCTATAGCCTTTTGGGACCAGTCTGTAACCGTGGACTCGGACCTAAACAACTCAATGTCCCAAGAATAGCGAATAATGTCCCCCCCTCTCTCTCTCCGTCCGTCCGTGTGTCTGTCTCTCTCCGTTTCTCTCCCTCTCTCTGCTTGTCTGTCTGCCTGCCCATCTCTCTTTCCAGTCTGTCTGATCGTTTCTCTCTCACTCTCTCTCCCTCACTCCCCCCCCCCCCCCTCTCAACATATCAATGGGCTGAGTGACTGTCGCCCGAGAGGAAAGAATGAGACCATGCTTAAAAGAATATCAGCGACAATGACAGAGAACGGTGAACGCAGGAACAAAGTCGTGCGGAATGACCGAAGATCAAACCACCGGTACTATTCATAAGTAACTGCTTAATTATTTATCGCAAAAGCATGCCAGCCGATGACCTATAGGTTGTGAGGGTGTTGCAACAATAGACGACCATTAGCTGTGTGGTAGTTGTCAGCGTGCAAATTACGGTATTTTATGGACCAGTGGGGAATGGTGGAGCCATCACTTGCCCATCGCATCTAACAATATTCTGGTGCATGTTGAGTATGGTCCCATTTGAATCACCCATAGAACGTACGCCTGCACATGGTCACACTCCACTAAAGACTGTCACATGGTCATACTCCACTGAAGACTGTTACATGGTCATACTCCACTGAAGACATGGTCATACTCCCACTAAAGACTGTCACATGGTCATACTCCACTGAATACTGTCACATGGTCATACTCCACTGAAGACTGTCACATGGTCATACTCCACTGAAGACTGTTACATGGTCATACTCCACTGAAGACATGGTCATACTCCACTGAAGACTGTTACATGGTCATACTCCACTGAAGACTGTTACATGGTCATACTCCACTGAAGACTGTCACATGGGTCACACTCCACTGAAGACATGGTCATACTCCACTGAAGACTGTCACATGGTCATACTCCACTGAAGTCTGTTACATGGTCACACTCCACTGAAGACTGTCACGTGGTCATACTCCACTGAAGACTGTCACGTGGTCATACTCCACTGAAGACTGTCACGTGGTCATACTCCACTGAAGACTGTCACGTGGTCATACTCCACTGAAGACTGTCACATGGTCATACTCCACTGAAGACTGTTACATGGTCATACTCCACTGAAGACTGTCACATGGTCATACTCCACTGAAGACTGTCACATGGTCACACTCCACTGAAGACTGTTACACATGGTCATACTCACTGAAGACTGTTACATGGTCACACTCCACTGAAGACTGTCACATGGTCACACTCCACTGAAGACTGTTACATGGTCATACTCCACTGAAGACTGTCACATGGTCACTGACTCCACTGAAGACTGTGTACATGGTCATACTCCACTGAAGACTGTCACATGGTCACACTCCACTGAAGACTACTGAAGACATGGTCATACTCCACTGAAGACTGTCACATGGTCATACTCCACTGAAGACTGTCACATGGTCATACTCCACTGAAGACACGTGGTCATACTCCACTGAAGACTGTCACATGGTCATACTCCACTGAAGACTGTCACGTGGTCATACTCCACTGAAGACTGTCACGTGGTCATACTCCACTGAAAGACTGTCACATGGTCATACTCCACTGAAGACTGTGTCACATGGTCATACTCCACTGAAGACTGTCACTGGTCACACTCCACTGAAGACTGTTACACATACTCCACTGAAGACTGTCACATGGTCATACTCCACTGAAGACTGTCACATGGTCATACTCCACTGAAGACTGTCACATGGTCACACTCCACTGAAGACTGTCACATGGTCACATACTCCACTGAAGACTGTCACATGGTCATACTCCACTGTAGACATGGTCATACTCCACTGAAGACTGTGACATGGTCATACTCAACTGAAGACTGTGACATGGTCACACTCCACTGAAGACTGTGACATGGTCATACTCCACTGAAGACGGTCACATGGTCATACTCCACTGAAGTCTGACCTAAGTTACTGGATACTCCACGCATGAACTGAAAAAGGGACATGGACCGGAATATTCGCAGATCAGTGATTGCTCGTTCTTCATTTTCATTGTCCTGATTGTTGTTAATCTAGCATAAACAAGACCAAGAGGTCGATACGCGTCGTGTTTTCTCTTTTGATTTGTTGTCCATGTTAACCGAGGGATTTACTTAAACCTACTTTTAAAATTCGAAAAAGGGACAAAACCCACAGATACGTATGCGAAATACGGGATCGTTAACTGGTCGGAAAAAAATCATAACTCGCCGAACTTTAAGATGTGGTTCGTGGTTCGTAGGATCTTTAAGGTATGGTCTGGAAGAAAAAAAAATGTCATGGATTGCAGGATCTTTAACACCGAAAGGTCTGAAATAGATTAAAAAAAAAAAAAAAACACGTAATGTTCCAGTTCCAGTTTTGGTTTCATCAAGAAGGTGTCACTGCGTGCGGGTTAATCCATATACGTTACACCACATCTAAGGTTCGAGACCACAATACACTTAATTAAAAGCTAATAGATAAATGAAAAAAATTGCCAAGATTGAATGATTTAAGATAACGTGCTGGTCACATTTTGGATATCTACCAAACATTGGCTGTGCCATTATTATCATTGTGTGATGGGCGCACGTGTGTGTGTGTGTGTGTGTGTGTGTGTGTGTGTGTGTGTGTGTGTGTGTGTGTGCGCGCGCGCGCGCGCGTGCTAGGTGTGTGTGCCAGTGTACGTTGTGTGTGTGTGTGTGTGTGTGTGTGTGTGTGTGTGTGTGTGTGTGTGTGTGTGTGTGTGTCCGTACATACTTACACGGATCCATGTGTGTGTGTGTGTGTGTGTGTGCGCGCGCGCTCGCGCATGCGCATGGGTGGGTGGGTGGGTGGGGGGGGGGGTTTACAAAATGTTCAACCCACCATAAAAGAAAGGACA
>JADBJO010002915.1:77500-87500 GCA_016801955.1 Conus betulinus | reverse complement strand
GGGACGCCATTGTGATAACTTTTCTGTGTTCGAAGATAAAAAGAAAATGGATTTCACTGCTCGCAGTTCGTGGCGTTTATCTCGGGACAAGTGAACATGACAGGAGAGAGTGTATTGGCGTTTGCCCCGCTCGATTCTCCACTGGTTTGATATATATTTTCCTGCTCAGTACTCGCCCTACTTGTCACCATTCGATAATCACCCCTGTCCAATATCCCCATACTCCATAATATTCTCCCTGCTCGACGCTATTCCCCCCTTACTTCTCACCAACACCCAATACTCCCACTGTCCAACCACACCACTCCCTTTGTTCCTCCTTGCTTGATACTCCCCTTACTTCTCGTAAATACTCAATACTCCCACTGTCCAATACACCACTGTCCTTTGTTCTCCCTGCTCGATTCTTTGCTTACTTCTCACCAACACTCAATACTCCCCCTGTCCAATACACCACCGCCCTTGTTCTCCCTGCTTGATTCTTTCTTTACTTTCTCACCAACATTCAATACTCCCCCTGTCCAATACACCACTGCCCTTTGTTCTCCCTGCTTGATTCTTTCTTTCAATACTTCTCACCAACACTCATACTCCCCCTGTCCAATACCAACACTCAATACTCCCCCTTTCCAATACACCACTGCCCTTTGTTCTCCCTGCTTGATTCTTTCCTTACTTCTCACCAACACTCGATACTCCCCCTGTCCAATACGCCGCTGCCCTTCGTTAATCTCTCTGCTTGATACTCCCCCCACCCACAACAGAACCTCTTTCTTCTGGGTATGGGGTTACGAAGAGAAATCTTTCCCATGCTACAGTTTAAGACCTTGAGCACGCGCTCTCACAAAGACACGCATGCCTTAGGCGAGCAGCGGGAAAGTGTGCGTGTGTGTGTGTGTGTGTGTGTGGGGGGGGGGGGGGGGAGTGGGGCGAGAGGCTGGCCAGGATTATTGTCAATACGGAGGAATATTGAGCTGACCTCACTGTCACGATGGGTGTTCAGTTTCTGCGCTCTTCATTAAATCGTTTGAGCCGTTTACTTGTTCACGATGCACATTCGCCATCACAGGCCGATGAATGGAAGCGAAGAAAACGCTAAATTTGCTTGTGGCTTCCGGGGAGAGAGAGCTGCGCTTAGTTTTTGAAAATTGGCATTTGTGTTCAAACGCATTTCAGGGTAGTTTTCCATATGCATGGACAGAGGTGAGGCATTTCCAGTAAGTGTCATAGTTTTACAAGCACAACTCTCATCATTGTAAATCGCTTCAGAAAAAAAAAAAACAAAAAACAAAAAAACAAAACAAAACAAACAAAAAAAAAAAAAACGCAATAATCGCTGTACGTTTAAATTCACATATTTCTCATTTTCTTTATTTTCTATTTCTTCTTCTCTCGTTTTGTTTTTCTTGGTCTTCGTCTACGTTTTCTTTTTGTAATCAGCCTTCTTTAAAACACAGCAACAATAGAAGTCTGATTACAAAAATTGAGACGAACACTAAGTGGGAAAAAAAACGAGAAAAAAGACGAATTAAAAAAAAAAAGAAAGAAAAAATGGGACACACAGATGTACAGACGAACGGATAGATAGATAGATAGATAGATAGATAGATAGATAGTTAGACTGGCAGATTAATAGACATACAGGCAGCCAGACAGTTACACCGACAGCTAGTTAGGTAGTTAGCTAGCTAGCTAGATAGATAGCTAGATAGCTAGATAGACATACAGACAGGCAGGCAAGCAGACAGATACACAGACAAACAAACAGACAGTCAGACACACACAAACAGATAGATAGATAGATAGATAGATAGATAGATAGACAGACAGACAGACAGACAGACAGACAGATAGATAGATAGATAGATAGATAGATAGATAGATAGATAGAAAGGTAGACTGACAGATTAATAAACATACAGGAAGGCAGGCAGTTACACAGATACACAGAGAGGCAGACAGATAGATAGATAGTTAGATAGATAGATACATAGAGAGAGAGAGAGAGAGAGAGAGAGAGAGAGAGAGAGAGAGAGAGGAAACGGAAGAAAAAAAAGATGAAATGATGATGACGATAACGACTATGATGATGTAGATGATGATGGTGATGATGATGATGATGACTATGACGACGACGACGACGACGATGGTGATGATGGTGACAACGATGACGACGACGTCGACGACGAAGATGATGATGATGATGATGATGATGATGATGGTAGTGGTAATGATGATGATGATGATGATGATGATGATGATGATGATGACGACGACGACGATAATGAAGATGACGATGATGATGATGATGACGATGACATTGATAATGGACAACAAAAAAAGAAGATAATGACGTCAGCATTGACGGTCATGACAAAATTGATAATTCAATATACCTCAAGGGGAAAATAAAAACGAGATTAAAAAAAAAAGTCTAATAATACCGAATTAGCAGCTGTGCTTTAACACGCACAGAGAGAGAGAGAGAGAGAGAGAGAGAGAGAGAGAGAGAGAGAGAGAGAGAGAGAGAGAGAGACAGACAGACAGACAGACACAGACAGAGACAGAGAGAGACAGAGACAGGCAGCCAGACAGACATACAGAGACAGAGAGACGGAGAGACAGACCGACAGACGGGCAGGCAGGCAGACAGGCACACAGGCAGCCAGATAGGCAGAGAGAGAGAGAGAGAGAGAGAGAGAGAGAGAGAGAGAGAGAGAGAGAGGAGAGAGAGAGAGAGAGAGAGATTCAGATTCAGAAAACTTTATTATCTCTCGTTACAAGAGAAATTACATGAGAGAGAGAGAGACAGACAGACAGACAGACACTGAGACAGAGACACAGAGGGAGACAGAGACACAGAGACAGAGCGAAAGAGACAGAGACAGACAGAGAGACAGTGAGAGAGAGCTGTCTTAGAGAACGACGCCAACCAGTCATGACGCTTTTAACTTGCCCCGCCCTCTCCCCACCCCCTCCACCTCTGCCCTTTCGTCATTCTTCTGCCCTTCGTGTGTTCTCTCCGCCGCTGTAAACACGCCAATGACCGGACAAGGGTCATCGCCGATCAAGCGTGACGAAACTTCACCTTGTTACTGACGCCAGCAATGCTGCGGTTCATAGGAGAGATTGAGTACGTGCTTTGTTGTGGTTTTGTGGTCCTTCTTGTTGCTGTTATTGCTGTTGTTGTTATTGTGGTTATTGATGTTGTTGTTGTTGTTGTTGTTGTTGTTGTCATTGTTTTTGTTGTTGCTATTGTTGTGTTCTTATCAGTAAAATGGACGGTGGGAATTTGGGTCTCTTCAAACCAGACTTCGGGAACCAGTTTCAAAGTGATGTATTTTGGAATGGTTCTATTTCCATGCAGTATGACCCCCATTTCTCCTCTCCACAAGAACACACACACACACACACACACACACACACACACACACACACGCGCGAACGCACGCACGTACACACACATGCACACACACACACACACACACACACACGCACGCACGCCAACGCACGCACGCATGCACGCGCACGCACGCACACACACATGTATACACACACACACACACACACACACACGCGCGCGCGCGAACACACACACGCACACACGCACGCACGCACACACACACACACGCGCGCGCGCGCACGCGAACGCACGCACGCACGCACACATGTATACACACACACACACGCGCGCGCGCGCGCGAGCATGCGCGCGCGCGCAGCATCCACATAACCATCTCCACCACCAACGGCAACAACATTAATAGAAACTTGTGTTAATTTCCCTTGGTTATATTGAGTGCGCTTGTTTGCTTGTGTGTATGTGTGTTTCAGTTCTGTTTGGTTTTTGTATTTTTCGTTGTTGAATGACTGTTTATGGTTTGCGTATCTGGTTTTGAAGTGATTTTCAGTGATCCCTATGTATGTTTCTTTTTTCATTTTCTGATGTCACAGTGGCTTGGTATACAATGTTGTTATAGAGGCATTGTTGTTAAGGGACACTGTTCTTTTTTAGTACAATTGCAGGATTTCCTTTCTTCACCCTTCTTTGCTGTGTTGCTTTTCATTTTGTTGGGATGAATCAATTATATTTTTAAGGTTAGGCATGCATGAATATGATAGTTTGATGGTGTTCTTGTTGAATATTTTGGACAATTTTTGTTCTTTTGGGAAGGATGCTGTCAAAACCTTGAAAAATTCTTTCCCTACGTTTGTTTTTACTCGTCCATCATATGGAGGGTTGTACCATGTGATTTTCCTTTTCCTGTTTTTGTTCATGTTGTTATCTGGGTTGTATTGTAGTTTGTAGCTGTAACCACTTTTTTGCAATGCCTCTTGGTATTCTGCTGCTGCTTTGTTGAATACTCTTTCATTATGTGACAGATCAGATAATCTCTTGCTTATGCCATTGGGTATGGTTTTTAGTATAGATGGTGGGTGGTTGCTATTGATGTTTACATAAATGGGTGTGTCATTAGGTTTCTTGTATGGTTTATATATGTGGTTGTTGAGGTCACGTGTTATGTCTAAGTAGTTCAGTACCTTTTTGTTCGCTTCGATGGTGATTTTTAAGTTATGGTTTTGGAAAATTTTGCATAGTTCTTTTTTCTTGTTTTCGATGGTTCTTGGATTGTTGTTCAGCGCGGTGAGGCCGTCGTCTCTGTACAGTCGGACTTGCTTTCGGATGTTGGATAGCATAAACAGTGCAACCAGTTCGCATGTTTCGGCACCATCGTCCGATCCCATGGTTATATCAAATGTTGAGTTTTTATTTGTTTTCTTGAATAAACACACAGACATAACAGGGTCAGAAATGGAAATCATTTTTCACACCAAGAAATCTTACACAGCAGAAATGAAACATGGATCAACAGACCTTTCGTCCGCTGGATCGGACTCATCAGGGAGACACGGCTGACTGTGTCTGTGCTCTTGGCGTCAGATAGAGACACACCACAGTCCATAATTCTGTGGTGTTCCAACCGCCAAGGGTTCGAAAAAGAATCCAACAGCACCCTCAAAGCAGCCAGCGAAAGGTAGTAGAATTAAACAAAACGAAAGTGTGGAGAGGAAAAAAGTTGTTGAAAACTAAAAACATTACGCGAAAAGTATAAAATGTAAGAAACAATCTTTGAGCCTATCCTTGAGGATCCATTTAAGGATGCAAGGGAGATCAAAAGATATGGAACAGTCTCAATGGTCTGCTCTGCTGTTCAATAATCCAAGCATTTTCAGCGGCTAAGAATTGTGCAGAACAACCTTTCCTGGATCTCCTAAGAGATACAATCATCCACTGATTGACCAAACAATATAATGCTGAACAATTAAGTAGTGGGTGAAAACAAGTGCAGGTTAACAATTCTTCCATCATTATAGTAATGACTTGGCAAAGATTTGAAATTGAGAGGGAAAAAAAAAAAAAAAGATGACGTAAATGAGAAAAATGTATATCATAAACATGAAAACCCTTTCACTAGCTGCATGAGGAAACTATCGCAATCCCTCTCGAAGGCACATCTATATGTATCGCCTGCTCCGAGGCCTTTCGTCCGCTGGATCGGACTCATCAGGGAGACACGGCTGATTGTGTCTGTGCTCTTGGCGTCAGATTGAGACACACCACAATCCATAATTCTGTGGTGTTCCAACCGCCAAGGGTTCGAAAAATATATACACACACAATGCTGAACACTTAAGTTCAAACAAATGCAGGCTAACAATTCTTCCGTCAACACAGTAATGACTTGGCAATGTTTTGAACTTTAGAAAACGGATGGAATTGAAGATGAAACAAATGGGAATATCTATCTATCTATCTATCTATCTATCTATCTATCTATCTATCTATCTATCTATCTGTGTGTGTGTGTGTGTGTGTGTGTGTGTGTGTGTGTGTGTGTGCGTGTGTGTGTGTGCTAGCCTGTGTGTATATGTGTGTGTGCGTGTGTGTGCGCGCGCGCGCGTGTGTGTGTGTGTGCGTGCGCGCGCGCACGTGCGCGTGAGCTTTTCAGAGTATGTGTGTGTGTGTGTGTGTGTGTGTGTGTGTGTGTGTGTGTGTGTGTGTGTGCGTGCGGGCGTGCGTGCGGGCGTGTGTTTGCGTGTGTGTGTGCGTGCGTGCGTGCGTGTGTGTGTGTGTGTGCGCGCGCGCGCGCGCGTGTGTGTGTGTGTGTGTGTGTGGGGGGGGGGGGGGGGGATGCGCGATCGCATTCTTTGTTTTTTCACTTATGTCTGGCTGGACTGTCAGGGTGGGGGTGAGTTGTGTGAAAAGGTGTATAGTCAACATGAAGAGGGGCTGAAGGCAGAGAGAGAGAGAGAGAGAGAGAGAGAGAGAGAGAGAGAGAGAGAGAGAGAGAGAGAGAGAGAGAGAGAGAGACAGACAGACAGACAGACAGACAGGAAGAGAGAACGGGGAGGTGAGGGAAGGGGAGGGGACGAGGGCTGCTGTGTATACAGTTTTTGTGTTGTCCTAAAGCAGAACTGCTTTTATCACTCGAAGAAACTGTCTATGCTTCTCTCTCTCTCTCTCTCTCTCTCTCTCTCTCTCTCTCTCTCTCTCTCTCTCTCTCTCTCTCTCTCATGGTATGGGCACTTGAAACATTTGTCAGATAAATATATATTTTAGGTGGTGATGATGACTTTGTGCTATTATCGATCAGGGAGAAGACGATATATTTCAATCGCGCCATTTCTAAAGAAGAAATTATATATGCTATGTGGAAAATTAAAACTAACAAATCGGCAGGCTACGATTCTATCACTGGTGAATTGTTGAACTTTGCTGAACCTCAAGTTGTTATTATGTTTTTTTTAATAGCTCTTTTGAATAGAATTTGTGATGATGATATCTTCCCACACAACTGGACAGTGTGTGACTTTGTCCTTATTCAACAAGGGCGACGTAGATAACCCTTATAACCACAGGGGTATCTCTTTGGTTGACGTTAGCACCAAAGTGCATAGCACTGATGTGAACTACAGATAACAGAAATGGATTCAGTGTGATAATTATCACGGGAGAGCATCGGGCTGGGTTCGGAAAGGGTTGCTCTACTCGACCATATTGTTTATACCTTTTGCGTTTGTTCAGAAATAATTTTCGTTGAATTGTACAGTCTATGTTGCGTTTTATAGACTTGGAAAAAAGCGTTTGACTCCATCAATAGAAAGCTTTTATGGACTGTATTATTAAAATGGTTTCGGGGGGGGGGGGGGGGGGGGATTATGTGGCTGTATTAGAGCCATGTTAAGACTAGGGTAAGAAGTGGCTCCAACCTTACAAATTACATTAACTGTTTTCCCAGAGTAAGGCAAGGTGATGTCTGTGGGTTTTTTTTTTTGCTATTTTCTATGTTCATTAATGAGCTTGCCATTTAGATTATCAATGATAGCCTTCATGGTTGACGATTTCCAGAAGGTGTGTTAGAATCATTTATCCTGCTATTAGCAGATGACGTTGTTGTTTTGGTTCAGAAACGATAGCTGGTTTACAGCGTCAGCTAAATAATCTGAACAGGGCTGCCTCTTCATTAGAATTGAAAGTGAACATGAATTAAGATTGTGGTGTTTAGAAAGAAAGGTAATTTAGCGTCGAGGGAAAGATGGATGTATGACGGACTTACAATACCTGTGCTGAGTGTGTATGAACACTTCGGGATCTATTTTTCTAGACGTCTAAGGTTTACCTTTGCCAGTACAGATCTGGCAAGTAGGGCAAAGAATGTTTTGTAATGAAAAGATTAATTGCTTTGAATAACAATTCGCTTGAGATTATTTATTTCCAAATACAGCCTGTTTTGATGTATGGGGCTGGCGTTTGAGGTTGGGATAATGCCGCTGCTCATTGTGAGGCAGTGCATTTATTTGCTTTGAAGAGGTTTCTTGGTCTCGAGAGGCGTATCTCTAATGATCTGGTGTATGGGGAGGCCAATAAATACCCACTTTTTATTTGTTCAGCCATTAGATGTGTTCGGTATTGGTTAAAGCTTTTACACATGGATCATTACAGGTTGCCTGGTAAGTCGTGTGAAACGTTGTTCGAATTAGATGTAAAGGGAAAAACCACCTGGGTTTCCAATTTACGCCTGTTTCTGTATAAGCACGGGTTTGGGGATGTCTGACTATCTCAGGGTGTTGGAAATCAAAGCCAGTTTATTTTCATGTTTTCCGACAAAGGTTGATTGATTGTTATGACAAATGTGGAACGATCATAATTATCCAAAGTTGTGGAAGTCATGATTTGTACAGAAATTATTTTTGTGTTCCACCTTACTTGAAACTGATTTGGATATGCATCTGAGAAGATCAATCACTACATTCAGAGTTGGTGGTGTTTCTGACGTAAGGACTCATCACTTAAGATACAGACAAACAACATAGACAAAATGCCTTAGTATGTCCATTGTGTATGCAAGATGAGGAAAATGAAATACACTTTATGTTCCCTTGACCAGCTTTAGAAGATATTGGCCAAAAATTCATCCCACAGAAATATCATAGTCGCTCATGTATGTTTCGTTTACGGTTTCTACTTAGCTCTATCAGCTATAAGGTTATAAGGAATTTCGGTATGTTTTTGTTTAAGGTGTCCAAGATCAGATAAATCATGACGTCTTAGATGGTGTTGTTTTGTTGTTTTCACTCCCTGGCAAATCATTAGTTTCTAACATTTCATGCAAATGATAGTGCTCATTCCCCTTTAAATGGGCCAATGGCCTTACTACATAAAAATCTGAAGTCTGTAATCGGAACTCTCTCTCTCTCTCTCTCTCTCTCTCTCTCTCTCTCTATGTGTTTGCGCGCGCGAGATCAATCTTTAGGTCATTTCTCCGACAAAACAAGCCGCCTGTCTACTGATGCAGAACGGTCACAAGTATTTTCGCCATACACAGACCAGCCATTGACGCGCATCGATGAGTCACTTAAAAGAGTGGGCCTTCCATCGTCAGTAACGCTCCAGCGAATTCGCTCACCCCGAAATGAGCATTAAGGATTTTCTGTTCTCTGTGTGTGTGTGTGTGTGTGTGTGTGTGTGTTGTGTTTTTTCTTTTCTACGAGCGGAGGCAACACCCCCACGTCTTAATACTGATATACCTTTGTCTGAATTGTTTGGGGAAGGGAGGTCTCACATCGGGCCGGATTTGAGAATTGTTGTGTTGACAGGGGCTTTGAACAGAACCATCATAGCAATAATGACTGAACTATTTCGGTGAGAGAAGACTGTCGCAGATTTTGTCCAGGGTCTCACATCGGGCCGGATTTGAGGAATTGTTGTTTGGGTGGGGACGGGGTTGGCGGGCTTTGAGGGGGATGGGGAGGGAAAGAACGGAAGGCCGCGGAGTTTAGCATAATGATTGAGAGTGGTGACTGTCGGGATTTGAATGACAGAGAGAGAGAACGTCGAGAGAAGAAAGACAGTGACATGAATATGAGCGAGAGAGACGGACTTAACCAGAAAAGAGAGAGAGAGAGGAGAGTGGGGAGTGGAACACAAGACCGTAGAGAGCCTAGAGAGAGGAGAGAGTGAATGAGAGGAGAGGAGGAAACATAACTAAACCCAGGAGAGAGAGAGAGACAAGCACAGGGCCGATGGGTGCCAAAGTAGGGAGAGAGAGGGAACACAACTAAATCAAAGAGGAGAAGAAGGAGAGAGAGAGAGAGAGGAGAGACTCAAAAAAGGAGAGAAAGACAGAAGGGGGAAAGAGGGACAGACACAAAGACAGAGAGACAGAAGAGCCCAGATGGAGAGAGTAGAGAGAAAGACAGAGAGAGAGGAGAGAGAGACGGGATAGAAGAGAGAGAGAGACAATGAGAGACAGACGAGAGAACAGAGACACAGAGAGATGAGGGCAAAGACAAACAGAGACAATGACAGGGGAGACAGGAAGAGAAAGAGGGACAGACACAAAGACAGAGAGCGAGAGACAGAGAGAGAGACAGAGAGAGAGAGAGAGAGAGAGAGAGAGAGAGAGAGAATCAGACAGACAGACAGACAGACAGAGAC
>JADBJO010002915.1:55000-72500 GCA_016801955.1 Conus betulinus | reverse complement strand
TGATTCTTGTTGCCCAGGTGGCCAGTTTGGTGATTCTTGTTGCCCAGGTGGCTCATTTGGTGATTCTTGTTGCCCAGGTGGCAGTTTGATCATTCTTGTTGCCCAGGTGGCCAGTTTAGTGATTCTTGTTGCCCAGGTGGCCAATTTGATGATTCTTGTTGCCCAGGTGGCCAATTTGATGATTCGTGTTGCCCAGGTGGCTCATTTGGTGATTCTTGTTGCCCAGGTGGCTCATTTGGTGATTCTTGTTGCCCAGGTGGCCAGTGTGATGATTCTTGTTGCCCAGGTGGCCAGTTTGATGATTCGTGTTGCCCAGGTGGCTCATTTGGTGATTCTTGTTGCCCAGGTGGCTCATTTGGTGATTCTTGTTGCCCAGGTGGCTCATTTGGTGATTCTTGTTGCCCAGGTGACCGTTTAGTGATTCTGGTTGCCCAGGTGGCCAATTTGATGATTCGTGTTGCCCAGGTGGCCAATTTGATGATTCGTGTTGCCCAGGTGGCCAGTTTGGTGATTCGTGTTGCCCAGGTGGCCAGTTTGATGATTCTTGTTGCCCAGCAGCACACTTTTCACGTCTGCGCGGATGATGCGGGTTTTGTTAACCTGGGCTACCATTGATCTGGTGCACACATGCACCCATGTATGCATGTACATGCACCTACGTTCCCCGCCCCAAAGATCGCATGTACATTTACATACAAACACACACCACCAGCATACAAAATAACACACACACACACACACACACACACACACACACACACACACACACACACACACACACACACACACACACACACACACACTGTAATTTTACCAGACAAATGTCCTCTGAAACGGCTAACAGATGGTATTCCTTGAATCTGACGTGGTACACTACTCATACATTACCACATTGGCTAGAAAGGAAAAAAACAGTACGTTCCTCACAGGCATTTTTCGCCTGTATAGGTGCTTGGAAATATAATTATTTCTGCAACTGTCATGCACACTAATTGCACATCAGCGCATCAGCTGGGAGAAAAAAAAAAAACGTTTCTCAATGGCACTTTCTGCCTTTACATATGCGTGGAAAAAAAAAAAAAACGTTATCGTTGGAATTGTCGTAGCACAAGTATTACACATCAACTGGAGAAAAAATAGGGGAAAATTCAATCTAGAAACACTGTCTTCAAGCTCCTTTCTCCTTCACCGGTGCATGGAGATGACGTCACAGGTAGGTGCATGTTTTTTTCCGCTCATGGGCTGACTGACGCAGCCGCTGCAGTGTGTCGCCCTCATGATGAAAGCCTCGAAGCGGGAGAGAGGTCGGACTGACGATGTAGGTTGATGTGACCGTAATCACAGAGATTTCAATCACCAAGGGGGGCGACTGACGCGAAATCTTTAAGCACAGGGACTGAGTACTGTCCCTTTGGAATAGGAGGGAGCGGAGACGAACGAGGAGAGAGCAAGGGGGTAAAATGGCCGAACAAGGAAAAAACTAATCAAGAGAAACGGAGACTTTTGCGGTGCTATCGACTGCAGAAATGTACGATACAGACCTGAGTGCGTCTTTCTTTAGATTTCCTCTAGATGAAGAAAGGTGAGTTAAAGATTCTAGTACTGGAACATGGCCATACGTGCTTTGCTCAATGCATGGTCAGATCTGCATGATAACCATGGGGCCCAGATTGTGCTGACTGCCTGTTGAACCAGGGCTGTGCAGAGAAACTTTTCTTTTAGCAGGTTAGCATGTCAGAGGTGATTCTGGTCATGTGGCCAATCTCACTCCAAGTGACTTCCAGGAGTGTCATACGCAGGGCAAAGACTGACTACATCATTCAGCAGAATGAGAGAAGCAATTGCCAGGTTGACACAGCCCAGTTTCTTCTGACCCTGAAACATACGTCACCAAACCCCACAGATTTTCAGGGTGAGAGCGAACCAAACATTAGACTGGAAGGGGCTGGTCTGCCTGATGCTGAAGCTGAAGACGGGCAGGGTGAAGCTGACATAGATAATGAAGTGGCAACAATGCTGCTGTATTCCACCCCACCGTCACCGAGGAAAGCCACAATGCATCAGCAAGCAGAGGGGAATGCTCTCACGTATATACCAGAGTACAGAGCAAGAAAAGTGGTGCCAAAAGTCTGTCCAACCTGTCAGAGTCCGAGCACCAGAGAACTCACGGGTACCAGGCATCAAGATTTCCTATCGCTAAAACGACACACTCATTGTGCTGCTGGACTGGCATTGTCCAGTGACGACACGCTCATTGTGCTGCTGGACTGGCATTGTCCAGTGACGACACGCTCATTGTGCTGCTGGACTGGCATTGTCCAGTGACGAAACACTCATTGTGCTGCTGGACTGGCATTGTCCAGTGACGACACACTCATTGTGCTGCTGGACTGGCATTGTCCAGTGAGGACATGCTCATTGTGCTGCTGGACTGGCATTGTCCAGTGACCAACTTGCCGCAGCAGTGGACCAGATGGAGGCTGCATTTTGCGCGCAGATGCGTGTCAGGTGATGCATGTAGGCAGAGTTCGGGCTGGCTTGGCGACCAAGCTACTACAGCGTTTCCTGATGAAGCTTTGATCTGTCCAGTGCCTAAGTGTGGGACTGCAAACAAGCATCGTCCGTTTGTTTCGCGCATCACAAGACAACATTTCTTCCTGCGGCTTCACAATGGCTTTTGTTTTGTTTTGTTTTTCAAAAGAAACGCGCTAAGAGAAATCAAAAGACTTTGTGAACTTTTCCCGTATGTGAAATGTGCATGCTTAGATACCATTCAGCTGAAGCGTCCGTCCTGTTACCCTCCACCCCCACACTCCCCTCCTCTCCCCTGCCCACATCTCCTGATCGTTTCAGTTACCCCCTCCCTCTACCTATGGTGGTGTGTACAAATGAAATCAACACCAATGCATGACACAGGAGGCTATGTTAAAGTCACCTGCACAAATAAATTGATGTAACTGTGTAATTGTGTGACAGAGTATTTTGGGGAGTTGGCAAAGAAAGAAAGTGAGAAATGGGGCAGGGTAGGGGAGAAGGAGAATGAAAGAAAGAAGAAAAAACGATGAATAACTCTTAAAACACACACACACACACACACACACACACACACACACACACACACACACACACACACACACACAGTGTAAGTTAAAAAAGCAGAAACAGAGACAGAGAAAGAATCAAAGACAGAGAGAAATATACAGAAAAGTGAAGAACTGAAAAAAAAAAAAAAAAAAAAAAACGAAAACGAAAACGAAAAAGGCTTCAGCAGTATCATATAGAGGACGCTTTACCAGGCTCCCTGCCCAAACAAAGGGAACTAATCACATGACAGACTGAAAGTTTCAATAGGAAGATTTTCCTCAGTCGTCCCTACCGGTGATTGAAGTCTCTTTGCTGTGATTACAGACAGATCAACATCCACAGTGTTCTGTTGGTGGCAAACGCCACCGAGAACCTGGAGATGGCAGGAAAAGAATAGGGGACCAGTGCTGGCAGGTCTTGATGTCCGTCTGCCCCCCTCCATCATCCCCCACCCCACCGCCATTCCATGGCCTTGTGGTGCCCTCTCACGGTGCTGTTTCTGTGCTTGCTGGTGTTCAGGTGGCTGTTGAAGTTGGCGAAGCCGTCGATGTTTCCACTGCTTCGCGATTCATTGTCGTTTGTGCGGCTCCTGCTGCCTTCTCTGTCGCTCTGTAGATTTGGATTCGATCCTGTTTTTCATCGATAGTGCTCGAGCCTGCCCGCCCTGTCTTTGCATCGTGACTGCCATTGTACCTGGTAAAAAGTCTTGCTTCACTGGTGGCTCACCCGTCCAGTACTTTTGTACATCGTCGGGTTGTGCTAATGCGTTGAAGTTCAGTGCCGCCAGGCCATCAGTGATAACAATAATAATAATAATAATAATGACTATTTCTGTTTGTTGTTTTGTTTGTTTGTTTGTTTGATTGTTGGTTTGTTTTTTAGCACAAAAAAATGAGTTTAGTTTGTGTTTTCATCTTTTAACGAAGACAACTTATTCCGGTTTACACCGTTTGACCGGGCACAACGCACAGCTTCCGAGTTTCTGAAGAGTTACCGTTCTTTGGCTCCCATCTCCGTGCAGTTGTTACGCTTTGCACGTCGCTTCTTCAGGGACATGTTTGCCCGCAGACACTGTCCCACAGTATTCCAACATGGTAGGCGTCCCACCAACCCACTTACAATCACTGTAATTATCTAGCAATGCCATTCCAAGTTCAGGCAGACAACACACACAAAATCACGGCGTCCATGTCTCAGAACCTGATTGTACGGGCCTCTGGTCAAAATCCACAAGTTCAAAACCACTCTCAATCTCCACCTGTCGTTGGAGGTACTGGCCGATGCAGAGTAGTATCGACACAAGGCTTGGTTTCCAAAATAAGTATCTCGGGCATGTCAGTTGATGACGCAGAATAGAATCTAAATAGAATCTTTTTTTTTTCCAAAATCAGTTTTTTATGCATGTCGATTAATGGCGCAGAACAGTTTCAAGACAGATCTTTGTTTTCCAAAATCTGTGTCTCAAGCATGTCAGTTGATGATTTAAAAAAAAAAATAGAATACAGCATAACACTGGTTTCCTTGATAGCATTCGTCATCCATTTAAATGTGAATGACGGTAGAAGTTTCCGGAGACATCTTTAAAGAAACTTACTTAAGACCCATAGCTCAAAGATGAGCATAGGCTATCGACAACACTCCGCCATCACACTGGCTGAATGCCTGTTCAGTTGGTTCCCTGCCTCTTTATCTCTGCCTCAGTGTCTCGCCTCCAGCTGCTGCGAGGTCGGCCTCTCTTCCTTTTCCCCTGCGGGTTCCATGTCAGGGCTTGGCGTGTGGTGCTGGATGCTGGCTTCCTGAGAGTGTGTCCAATCCAGCCCCACATCCTCCGCAGAATCTGCTTGGCCATTGGTTCCTGCCCTGCTTGCTTCCATAGATCTTCGTTGTTGATTTTTTTTCTGGCCAACTGATTTTGAAGATGCGCCCCAGACAGGTGTTGATGAAGGTCTGAAATTTTTTGCTGTATTGCTTTGGTCATTCTCCAAGTCTCGCAGCCGTAGAGCAGAACCGACTTCACGTTTGAACTGAAGATACTCTAAAGATACTTAGTGTGATTAATATTCAATTGATAACTCAGACTTTTCCAAACGCCAACGTAGTCCTTAATTCCAAAACATGACGAAAGGGAAATGCCATTGCGATACCATTATTTCGCCATCAAATCTCAATACGCAAAATGCCAGTGACATGCAGTTAGATGAAAACGCTTTAACAGCTACACAACGTTCGTAACTGTTGAAGGGAAATATGAACTAGTCATGCACATCAACCTCATTCAGCCAAGCGAAGCGACACTGGCAAGCTGTTTTCATTACATCTGGTTCAACTCTCAACTCCCGTGAGTTTCCTTCAGTATGGAAAACATCAGTCAGTTCTCAGATTCACAAAACATGCTCATGTTCTGAAAACCACTGGTATTCTTTTTTTTCGGAATCAGCAGAATAGGCTTCAAGGTTACAGACTGCAAAATCAGCGTGGCATCTACAGATGATACATGTTACTAACCCCTAAAAATCATAAATCATGACCCACCTGTTTTTTTCTCACACAGACAAAGCACTACTGCCACTGACTAGAAGATCCGCCGATGGTACTGTCCCCTCCGTGGCCAGTGTCCATCTCTTCTTTCCTCCCTGTCACTTACCTCGCTCTAACCATTTGTTTTCCACCGCACCACCCCTCTAACCCCCCACCCCCTGCCCTCTGTCCGCAAATGAAGGTCGTTATCTCTACTCACAGTGGGAGATTTTATGACCTGATGCCTCGCCATGACATCACCGTGACCTGAACACAGGCTTCCCCCAATATACCACACCAGCAGGTACTGTTTTATCTGATGGTATATGATGTGACCTGAACACTGAACACAGCCTCCCCCCCCCCCCCATATGCCACACCAGCAGGTACTGTTTTATCTGATGGCATCTGACGTGAATAGGCACCCACTGCAACACCATCACTTTGCTCGTTAAGAATATATATATATATATATATATATATATATATATATATATATATTGTGTGTGTGTGTGTGTGTGTGTGTGTGTGTGTGTGTGTGTGTGTCTGTCTGTCTGTCTGTCTGTCTGTCTCTCTCTCCCTCTCTCTCTCTCTCTCTCTCTCTGTGTGTGTGTGTGTGTGTGTGTGTGTGTGTGTGTGTGTGTGTGTGTGTGTGTGTGTGTCCTGCTGATTTGCGTGAATGTCGTTGACGCTAGAACAATAATAGTATTTTACAGGCCCTACAATTCAGCAGTATAAAGCCACTAAAGCTGCCGATGTTGCGAAGATTTGTGTTGTGTGTCCTGTACTTTTAATTCCAGCGGGTGTCTCTATTCTGATCTGTCCCGCAAATGTGTGCATTTAGATACATTGGTTCTTTTTTTATCGTAGGTTTTTCCTGTCATAAATTGTTGTCATTCAATTTTCTCTGAGTGTATAGTTTGTACTTTTTTTTAACTGTATGACTCGCTAATAGTGTGATTTTTTTGTTTGTTTGTTTGTTTAAAAAGCAGTCTATGTTGTTTTAGTTTATTCACGTTTGTCACGTAGTGAAATATTGATTAGATAAGAGTTAACATGTAATCTGTCTGGTGTGGATTGAACGAATCACTGTTTTGTGGCTATATTGCATGCATTCAGCATCCTATCGTTTTGTGCGAAGAAGTACTAGTGTTCTGTGATTTGTATGGTGAGTGTAAAATCTGCAATATAATGCCTGAGGAACTTCATATAGAAATCGTCAGATATCAAGAGAAATAGCTGTCGGATCGAAGGCATTGCCACAGGTCAATAATCATAAGAATGAAAACGACTTTCACGTCTTTTGTATAGATCATTCTGGATTGACAGGAATGATTACAGAATTCAACAAATACTCATCATTTTGACTTGATCAAACTTCAACAAAATGATCAAATTGGGAAAGTTGAAAAAATGATGGTCACATTTCCAGAGATACGGTACTGAAATCTGTGTAGATGTCGATGTGTCTTACATATTGTAAACGATCACCGAAGAATTTCTTTACATACACCCCCACTAAAACACCCATTTGAATTGATGATGGACTAGTCCACAGAAATGATGGATGCTGCGGTTAACCCAGTCCACAGAAATGTTGTTTTGTAAGGGTGACATTAATACAGTTTAACAAAAATCTTAGATAAAATGGAGTCGTAGTTGCGCTCTGCATGTATTAGAACAAACAACTAATTGTATGACAGCCATAACTGAGCACTGTGAAACCCTGACTCATCAAGAAGACGTCAACACATAAGCTAACAAAATAGAAATGCGATCTGTAAAAACTGGTTGCGATGTCTATTTTTCAAGAGGTTTCTTACAGATGAAATAAGGTGTTACAATTGCAGATCCTTCACACATTTCTTTACAAAAAAAGTCTTCCTGGATAAGTTACTCCACTCGGGCTCACATCATAGTTACCAGATAAAAAAAGAAAAAAAACCTGACGGTGCTGTTAATTTCGGGATAAACACGTTCATTTCTATGTATGATAAACATACTCCCTTCGTAAGGAAAACAGTGAAACATTTCATTTATGTCCCCATCCGCACCCCTTGTATGACAAAGGAAAAATCGACTATGAAGTACAAAAAAGGATAACATTTATTCAAGTCAAAGGATAATGCAATACAGAAAACTTAAAAACAAACAAAAACAAACAAACAAAAAAAAAACAACAACAGCAGCAACAACAACACACAAAGTGAATTTCATGAAACGGTTGAAACGAAACTGTTTTTTTCAAGATATCTTATCTTTTCTCAGAATTCAAACTGACTGAAAAGACTGTTAATCCTTTGACTAACTCAAGTCGATACCTAAATGTCAAAATCCAATCAAAGAATCTCACAAGAAGTGTTCAACTCTCATTTGCAAATCTTGCCCAAAACATAATAGTAAATGATGAAACAAATGAAAGTCATTTCATAAACTATTGCAATATTGTCGCTTAGAAAACGTCTCCTCAGCTTCTGCCATATCGTCATCTTCATTAAACGTAAAGTTTAATAGTTTGACACGTTCAGACAAGATCGATATCTTCATTAAACCTTAAGTTTAATGGTTTGACACGTTTCAGACAAGATCGTCATCTTTATTAAACGTAAAGTTTAACAATAAACAGTAACAAGTGGGGTAGTCTCTGATCCCATAAGGAAACCTAACACAGAGTAACTTTTATTCAAGACTGCACAGCCTTTTAAACTTGAATAAAGTCAGACAAAATACAAAGACGAACAATCTATAGTGGGTGAAAAACAAGCGCAGGCCAACAACTAAATTGTCTTCACCATCGCCAATCCCTCTTAACCCGGCACCGATATATTTGTATTGACCTGATCCCGAGCACCCGGCCCCCTTATTCGTCCCCAGCTGGGTCGGAAAATCATCAGGGAGCACCGGCGCCGGCCTGGGGGGACTTGCTTCTCTCCTGTCTTGTATCTGCGGTCCCGGCGCTCCCCCCCGCGCCTCAATATAGCCTCCCTGCCGTCCGTCCTCCTCAAAATAGAACGACACACCACAGTCCCCTCAGTCCCATAATACCGTGATTGTGCTCCACCAAGGGTGCAACCAAACCCCCAGGAAAAAACCGAATCCAATAGCACCCCAAAAGCAGCCAGCCAGCCGCGGACCAGAGAGTCAGCGTTAAAGAGTTATCGTATGCAAGGACACCCAAACGAAAGTATGGGGCGAGCGGAGGACCAAACACAAGAAACAACAAACCAAGGTTGCTGAAAAAAACTGAAAAATACAAACTACAGATATTATGCAGATAGTAGTAAAAGTAGCCAGATCAGAAAGACAACACAACAAGGACACAGACAGAAACAAACAAATAACATTACCTCGATTTAATCAAAACGAAATTGGAAATGAAATGCGGCAGGGAACAGCAAACAATAAACAGTAAATAAGTGGGGTAGTTGAGTCTTTGCTCCCATAAGGAACCTTAACACAGAGTAACTTTTATTCAAGACCTGGCACAGCCTTTGAAACTTGAATAAAGTCAGACACATACAAACTAGCTCTTTGGTGAAGATCCGTTAACAAGTGGGGAACATGAAAATTAAGAAAAATATAAGACAATATGAAACTCTTCACTGGCCGGCATTAAGGGAACCCATCGCAATCCCTTTTTAAAGGCAGATATATTTGTATTGCTGCTCCCAGAGCCGGTCTCTTTTAAACGCAAATATTATTTCTATTGTCTGCTCCTAGGCATTTCGGCCGCCGGAGTCGGAATCCACCCTGAAGACTGGCGGGCGGTAAATCTGCCGACTCCTGAGTCAAATAGAGGACACCCACCAGTCCCTCTACGTGGTGTTCCACACCAGGGTGTGCAAAAACGAATCCACTAGCACACCCGACAGCCAGCCAGGCGAAAGCGTAGGTAATGGAAAACCAACGAAGGTATGGGGAGGAAAAAAAGTTGCTCCCTGAAAATAATACAGACATATATGCAAATAGTAAAAATGTAGGCCGGATAAATCGTTGAGTGCCGACACCTGAGGATCCACCCCAAGGAATTTGCCAAGGGACGCTCAACCCAAGACAAAAATCCCAAAAGACCCAGACACGAAGAAACAACAAATAACCCTCTCGATTTTAATCCAAACCGAAACTTGGAGGAAAGAGCGCACCGGGAAACAGTCAAAACAATAACAGTAAAAGTGGGGTAGTCTTTGCTCCCATAAGGAAAACATCCCACACAGAGTACACCTTGTATCACCCAGACTGGCTCAAAAGATATTGCCCCCACCGGCATTTTATATACTATTGCACATAATGTCTGTATAGTTTTCACGAAAACTTTTTTTCCACTCCCCATACTTTGTTTTGTTTTAATTTACTGTTCATTACGATGTTGCTCTTTGCGTCTGGGGTCGGTGGTGCTATTGTTCTTTTTTGCACCCTTGGTGGTGAGCACACACCCCCGCGGTATATTAGGGACTGTGGTGTGTCTCCTATTATTTACGCCCGGGAGGCAGATACAGCCCTTAGCCGTGTTCCCTGATGAAGCTTGACGGACCAGCTGGAATCCCCAAAGGACTCGGATGCAAGGCAATACAAAGGCAAACAAAATATATAGTGCCTTTAAGAGGGATTGCGAGGTTCCCTTTTGCAGCCAGTGAAGTTCTTTTCATATTTTCTTATATGGTCTCTTACATTTAATGTTTCCCAGTTTTTACAGCTTCAACCTCCTGCCCCCCCCCCCCCCCACCCCCCCACACACCCCCCCCCCACCCCCCCCACCCCCCCCCCCCCCCACACCCCCCCCCCCCCCGGCCCTCCTTGAGTAAAAGGTTTCTGCAAGCATTCATTACTGGGAAGGACAATTTGTTGGTGGACTGCGCTTGTTTTTTTCACCACTCTATAGGATGGCTTTTCGGGTCTCTTGTATTTGTCTGACTTTATTCAAGTTTAAAAGGATTGGCCAAGTCTTGAATTATCCTAGAAAGTACCTCTGTGTGTAGGTGTCCTTATGGGAGCAAAGGGAAGACTACCCACAATTATTTACTGTTCATTGTTTGCTGTTCCCGGCCTCACTTCTTGCCAATGTGTTGTGCATAAAATCAGAGGTTAGGAAGGGGGTTATTTGTTGTCTGTGCGTCTTTGTGTTGGTCTGGAAACTTGCAATCCTTGGGTGGAATCCTAGGGTTAAAGGTGCTCAAAGTTTGCCCCCTGAAATTGTTTAATTTTGCATCTATCTGTAGTTTGTTCAGCAACCTGTGTTTCCTCACCCATACTTGAGTTTGGGTCCTCCCCTTCCTTACTACTATTAGCTGGCTTGCTTCGGGGGGGGGCTTTGGATTCTTTTTTGCACACACCCCTTGGTGGTGAGCACATAACGACATTATGGACGTGGTTGCCCTGTGTTTGTCATTTGAGAGGAGCGCGAGGATTACAGCAAGCCGTTGTCTCCCTGATGATTTAAGACCAGCGGACGCGAAAGGCCTCGGAGCATGGGCAATACAAATATATCTGCCTTTAAAAGGGATTGCGATGGTTCCCTTATGCAGCCAAGGGTGAAGAGTTTTCATATTTTTTAATTTCATGTTCCCCCAGTTTTTTACATCTTCAACCTCCTCCCACCCCCCCCCCCCCCCACCCCCCAACCCCCCCCCCACCCCACCCCCCTCCTTGAGTTCAAAGTTTTGCCAAGTCATTACTATGAAGACAATTTAGTTGTTGGCCCTGCCGCTTGTTTTTCCCCCACTATTAGAGTGTTCGTCTTTGTTTTGTCTGACTTATTCCAGTTTAAAGGCTGTGCCCAGTCTTGAATAAAAGTATTAATTAAAAGTTTCAGACCAACAAAGAAGGAACCAGATATTGTGAACAGGCCGGACACCAACGGACTAAGACTATCAATTATCTAACCTAACTGCCCTTTTAGCTGTCTAAACCGCCCTATGCTTACGAGTGGGCTTGAAGGACCCCCGACACCAGATTTGATTTAAATCACCATGTGTTCTAGATCCATCATCGCTTGGACAACCTGTTGATTACACTCACAATGTCTAGATCGGCCATCCGATTCCGGAAAACTGTCTGTGATACACCGCACTGTTCTAGATCCGACATCGATGGAAAAAACCTGTTTGATTAACACTTTAATGTGTACAGTGACCTGGTAACCTATTGATACTGCTACAGTTCCCTTTACGATTTGTCGATTTGACAGGGGAACCAGTGATTTATTATTTATACTCACCCTATGTTGCCCACTGCCTTTGAAACCAATTTTTTACACATACATTATCGCCCCCATGATTATGGTTTACGATGTCCGTCCATTGTAGGCGAAACCACGTACGATAAATCACATAGCTTACATCGGGGGGGAAACAAATTATTTTTTTACTATTACCATGTGGGTTTACGGTTCTTGCGTCGACGGAATAAAAACGCCCTCTCTCTTGATGTACACAACTATGTTCGCCTCGCGACCCCCCCCCTGAGCATTGGGGGCGAGCCAATTTGATAAAATCGCCCCAGTTTAAGATCCTTATGCATTGACGGACATCAGTTTTACTGTTAACGACCCATGCCAGGTTTAACTCTGTACAAAACAATAGGCGCGCCCCCCCCGCGGTCCAATCCGCTCCTTCTAACTGTTAGACCCTACATCAATGTTCAAACCAATCCCTTAGTAAAAACAACTGACAAACGATAGTTCAACCATACGATATAATTATCATGTCAATAATTTACGAAAACCAGTCCGCACGTAAGGATGTTGAAGACCCACGTTAATGTTTTGGTTTTTGTTTTGAATATCCGATTCTCACGTGACCACGCTTATTTCAAGCTCTCCCATCGTAGTTAGAAGTACCAGAAAAGAAAGAGTAAGTTACACCGTCCCCCGATGGCTTCAGGGTCTTTTTTGAGAGAATCAGTCTGGCCAAAAAAAGATCATCACAGAGTCGAAACCTGGAACAACATTCTTCCATCGGGTTGAAGCTCGTGCGATTCCCGTACTTGCAACATTTGTTCGGTAATGATAGCGGACTCAGGGTTCGCTTTACTTTGACCCTCCTTCTCATTCCTCCTGGACAAAAGACCTACCGGAGTTGACTAAACCTGTTATCCTGCTTAGAAGGTATTGCTGTCCCACCGTGCAGAGTTTAGTCAGATGGAAAGGAGTTGCGTAGACCACAACTGTTGTGGGACCCACACTTCTTGGTAGTGATGGGTTACTAAATATCTACGCACTCTCACAACCTTGCAAAGGCCTAGTCCAGTCAACACAACCAAAGGGCTATACAAGTGGTTCTTGATTGTGTTTTTGGTCGATTTATGGAAAGTTGCAGCAAGCTGGAGTGGCCCCCTCTTCAGGGCTTTGTCGGCCGTTTTTTTGCAAGCAGTGTATCCAGGGTCGGGACTGCGCTTTCCCCCTTCCCTATCGGTTGTCCTGGGGTTGAAGGGGCGGATTAAAACAATTGAAACCAATAAACAATACTGCCAGACCTAACAACCAGGGTTAATGATCTTAAGCGGAGTTTTGATGCCTTCATGGGTCACTGCCCCCAAGTTTTCGAACACAGGAACAACCTTAAACACTTGTATGCGTTTTCCTCAAACAGATCACCTATACTTATAGAGCGTGGTTCTCTCTCCATCATCCTCTCTCTCTCTTCTCTCTCTCTCTCTCTCGCTCTAACTCTCTCATCTCTCTCTCTCCGGCAAGTAATACTAAGAATAATGAAGAACACATATATCACAAGACGGTGTACTCTGGTTTTCATTCACCAGTCCAGCAATTAGAAATAGCATCAGCTTTTCTGCTGCCAAAGAAAGAGGGGACAGTTATAATGCCATCGCACGTATCTACTATGTCAAGAATCTTCGGACAATTCCTGACAATTTATTAAAAAGACCCAACATCAGCAGACCTGATACCGCGACCAAATTTACATGCACACCAAACAATCAACAATGCGAAAAAGGAAAGACAGGGAGAAGGAGCATGAAAAAAAAAACAGGAAAGCAGTAAATGTAAAAAGGAAAGAGGAGGAGACTAAGAAAGCGAACCATGATAGAACGGCCAGACAGAGCAAAGTGTGTTTACGCGAAAACTACAAAAAAAAAGTTATAGGAAAATGAAGGGCGGTGTATACAAGAAAAAAAGGGGTATAAGTGAGAGAAAGAGCACTAACGAATGAAGCTATTTATCACTGGGTTAAGGGACAAAAACCAGACCTTTTTTTCTTGTCTCTGGCCTTTTTGTGACCCGCCCGAATAGGTGATTAACAAGGTATGGGTATTTAAGAGGAACTTCAAAGCCGCACAAGACATGCATGCACGCACCATGTATGCATACCCTGTACTTTTTTTACAAACACACACAAACACAACACACACACACCCACCACACATACACACACACACACACAACATACACCACACAAAACACAAACACGCCGCAAGCACGCACGCACGCCGCACAGCACGACGAACACCCCACACACACCACACACAGCAACCAGCAATCCACCAAAGGACCGCACGCAAACGCACGATAACACGCAAAAGCACACGCACATGCACACACAAAACACACCACAAACAAACACAACACACACACGCACACCACACAACACATTAAATAAACTCCTCCACTTTTTGCATGGCTACACAGGATTTTCCCCCTAAAGCCATTGCTAATCACCAACTTACCACCACCTTTAAGCTAATCAGAAAGAGAGAGCGGAGGCTGACGTTTGAGGCGGGACCCGGCCCGAGTGGAGGAGGACTACGAGGGCGTTGGACCGAGGAGACCGCAGAGAGGTGAGCCCGAGAAGACCAGAAGTACCGCGGCGCCCCCTGAGCCCCCCCGGGCCAAGGAGAACGTGAGAAAAGAACCCAAAGATCAAAGGAGTTAGGGGGCCTTGCTCGGGAGAGGTAACCCACCGAGACCGAGAGCGAAGAGGAGGGGAGGAGCCGCGCCCGAACCGATGCATCCTGTTGCCTGCTTCCCCCTGGGCGAGACACAATACGAGAGAGCGAAGGAGGGCCTCCCCCCCCGCGCCCCCCCACCCAGCCGGAAATCTCTAGGCCCAGACGGTGTCGCCCGCACCGCGGGGCGTCAGAGTGACGGGGTGACCCGCCGACGCGAAGACGGGGCACAGTTGGAGGTCAGTGACTTACCCCCCCCGCGGCTGCGAGCAGGTTGTGCCCGGGTAGGGACCGGGCGCCATCGCTCGGTACGACCGGGTCCTGGCGTGATTTTCCGCGACTGTGGCTGTGGTGTCTAGCCCCTGCTTGTTCGTGTAGTGCCTTGGTTTTTGCGCCTCCCGTGGCCCCCCCCCCCCCCCGCAGCGAGGGCGAGCGAGAGACGAGGAGAGACACGGGGGAGGAGGGAGCAGGACAGGGTCCGATGCCGATCGGGGAGATAGCCGACCGGACCTGAGGGCGGAGGGAGATGAGGAGACCAAGGTTTATGAGGAGCGAGCCACGCCGGATGTTAAGGCCATGGCCCGGAGCCCCCGACCAGTTGAATTGTGCCGGCTCCTGAGGGAGGACCCCTCCCCGGAGACCTACTGTTCCCCCCCGTCAGCGAGTCCGAAGGCCCAGGGAGGGGGTAGGGGGAGCTAGGGACAGAGAGGACCGTGATGAGAGAGGAGGAGATGTCGAGGAGGCGGGAGAGAAGAGGGGTGGGTGCCCGGCGGTGTTGGGGGCGGGGGGGTGGGGCGGGGGGGTGCCGGAATCAAGCAGCTCATTGATCGTAGTGCACGCTTTCACTCAGCCTCTTGCTGCCTTCTGGCGTGGATGTTCTTTTCCAGATTTTTTTCCTTTGTCCGTTTATATGGAAACAAGCATGTAATGGACTGCACCAGCCGAATCACCACTCTACCCTGTCCTTGAAGTTGCTCGCACGTTCGCCTTTGTAAACGAACGCACGTCAGTTACGTTTCCACTGCGACTTTGAAGTTGCTAACGTTTCGCCTGAAAAACACGAACGCATTATTGTCAGTTCCGTTCCAGTTGCCACTTGAAGTCAGTCCCCCCCCCCCCCCGCTAACGTTCGCCTTAACGAACTTTTTTAGTCCAATTCTGTCATCTCAAACGAACCCCTTGGGAGTCAACGAAAGATATTATCTAATTAATTCGTTTTGTCCTTTGAAAAAAAAGCGAGGGGGGTATACGTAAAAATTTAATCTTACGCTCTTTTGATTATTAGGGTCATTTTGTGCATCGGGAATTAAAAGGACATTAACAAATGTAAAACTGTGTGTGGTGGTGTGTGTGCATAGTGTGTTTTGATGTGTTTGGTTGTGTTGTTGTGGTGTGATTTGTCCTGCGGCGCGCGCACGCGCGCGCGGGCGCGGTGTCTCTGTGTGTGTTGTATATATGTAAGTGCGCACATGTCTGTGCTTCCGTGAGTGCGCGCTGGCGCATATTGGCGTTTCTCCGTGTGCGTGTGTTGGTGATATGATGTTGTGTGTGTGTGTTGTGTGTGTGTGGGTGTTTGTTGTGTGTGTGTGTGTGTGTGTGTGTGTGTGTGCGCGTGCGTGCGTGCATGTGCGTGTGTCGTGTGGTGGGTGTGTGTGTGTGTGTGTGTGTGTGTGTGTGTCTATTTTGCGTTTCTTGAGACCCGATTTCTTTGTTTCTTGAACGCTACATTAAAAACCAAGAAATTAAAAAAAAAAAAAACAAATAGGGGGGGGGGGGGGGGGGGCAGGAAGAAAAAAAAAAAAAAAGAAAAGGACGAACTGCATGTCATTTCAATTTAAAAAAAAAAAACCCTACTTCGCAGAATAGTAGATGGAAAAACTAATGCTAAAACCAGTATTTTTTGAAATGGCCTTCAATTAGCATCCACGATCCACGAAGGTAATTGTCTTGTACTGCATGGCCCACTATCAAAAGTAATGCTGACCATTAATTTTAGTTTCAGCTGCATTTTCTACTTCGATTTGCTTTTCTTGCTTCGATTTACTTAGTATTTTCTCTTCTTTTCTGTCCCCCTTCCCCGTCAGTTTCCCCCCCACCCCCACCCCCCTGCTCTCGTTCCCGCTTTTTTTTTTTTTTTTTTTTTTTTTAGTCCCTGTAACGACAATGTTTAGCGACCACCAGCAAAAGACTACTGCCTGATGTTGTAACCCTGACTTCGTCTTGCGCTGTCCTCTTTCTTTGCACTCTGTAAGCTCCAAGAGTGTTTCAATTAGAAATGACTGGGAAAGCAAAAACAAACAAACAAACAACAAACCAAACAACCACATACAACAACAACAAACACGTTTTTTTCCTTTCCTTTGAAGGACAAATTAGAAAAAAAAAAAAGAGGGGGCTAGTTACCGCCAAGGACACAGACAAACAAGTACAGGACAAGACACAATGCATTTCGACCTCTGGGTCTTCTTCAGGCAAAGAGAAATAACATTGAGGACAGGGAAAACGAGAAACCACTTATTTTTCTTGGTTGGTGGGTTGGTTTCATTTTTTTTTTTTTTTTTTTAACCCTTTATATACCAAGCTTGTCGTCAGAAAATGAAAATGAACGGCTAACACTCACATCAGGGCTAAAAGAAATCGCCCCGTCTTCAGCCTTCACTTCCCATGCTCCCGCTCGTTCGATAAAAGACTATACGTTTCAGCTCCACAAACTGAATGAGACTTAACAATGGAACTCTCCGTCGCAACACTCACTCACTCTCTCTCTCTCTCTCTCTCTCTCTCTCTCTCTCTCTCTTTTTCTCTCTCCTCTCTCTCTCTCTTAATACTTCTTCTACTCCCACCATGCACAGAGAGAGAGAAACGGAAACGGAATTTTATTGAATAAAAGCCATGGCCGCATTTGAAGGGGGGGGGGGGGGGGGGGGGGGGGAATTCACAAATGCTATACAAATAATGAACAAAAAAATAAAGCAAGCAAGTCAGGACAAATACCGAATAT
>JADBJO010002915.1:47500-50000 GCA_016801955.1 Conus betulinus | reverse complement strand
TTTCTTTTTCTGCTTCATTAAGTGTCTTATAACTGCTGACCATTTGCGGGTTTTTTTTTTCATTGATGTATTTCTGTAAATGTCCCCAAGGCAGCGGCGTCGTCCCGTTGTCGTCGCACAGCGTCGTCTTCCGTCTTAGACGTCGTCGTTGTTGTGAACACAGCAAACGTTTCAGTCCACGACGACCAGAAAGTGACAATTCTACCTGCACATAATGCAAAGCACAAGACCACCCCCCCCCCCCCCCACCACCTTCCCTACCCCTTTCCTACACCTCCCCTCCACACCTCCTTCCCCCCTCCCCCTCCCCCTCCCCCACACCCACACACACACACACTCCCACACACACTCACACAACTCTTTGTCCCATGAGTGGGACACAGTCAGGTTTGCAGCATGTTGGCGTGGCTCACTAATGCCTGCCGATTATACCACGTCTGAGGTTTGCAGCATGTTGGCGTGACACTAATGCCTGCCGATTATACCACGTCTGAGGTTTGCAGCAGGTTGGCGTGGCACTAATGCCTGCCGATTATGCCACGTCTGGAGTCTGCTGTCCCTCTCGTGGAACGGTGCCAGACTTCTGTCGTCTTCTGAATACCCGTACATGCCACAGCTGTGACGACAATCTGAATACCCGTACATGACGCGCTTAGAATACCCATACATGACGACGGGATCTGAATACCCATACATGACGACAGTGTGAATACCCATACATGACGACGATCTGAATACCCATACATGACGACAGTCTGAATACCTACATGACGACCCGTCTGAATACCCGTACATGACGACAGTCCACGAATACCCATACATGACGACAGTCTGAATACCCATACATGACGACAGTGTGAATACCCATACATGACGACAGTCTGAATACCCATACATGACGACAGTGTGAATACCCATACATGACGACGATCTGAATACCCATACATGACGACAGTGTGAATACCCATACATGACGACAGTCTGAATACCCATACATGACGACAGTCTGAATACCCATACATGACGACAGTCTGAATACCCATACATGACGACAGTGTGAATACCCATACATGACGACAGTCTGAATACCCATACATGACGACAGTCTGAATGCCCATACATGACGACAGTGTGAAATACCCATACATGACGACAGTCTGAATACCCATACATGACGACAGTCTGAATACCCATACATGACGACAGTCTGAATACCCATACATGACGACAGTGTGAATACCCATACATGACGACGATCTGAATACCCATACATGACGACAGTCTGAATACCCATACATGACGACAGTCTGAATACCCGTACATGACGACAGTGTGAATACCCATACATGACGACAGTCTGAATACCCATACATGACGACAGTGTGAATACCCATACATGACGACAGTCTGAATACCCATACATGACGACACATCTGAATACCCATACATGACGACAGTCTGAATACCCATACATGACGACAGTGTGAATACCCATACATGACGACAGTGTGAATACCCATACATGACGACAGTGTGAATACCCATACATGACGACAGTGTGAATACCCATACATGACGAC
Organism: Conus betulinus; assembly: GCA_016801955.1. Lineage (NCBI taxonomy): Eukaryota > Metazoa > Mollusca > Gastropoda > Neogastropoda > Conidae > Conus > Conus betulinus. Next base: position 48,420 of record JADBJO010002915.1, on the reverse strand, counting down.
AGTCTGAATACCCATACATGACGACAGTCTGAATACCCATACATGACGACAGTCTGAATACCCATACATGACGACAGTCTGAATACCCATACATGACGATAGTCTGAATACCCATACATAACGACAGTGTGAATACCCATACATGACGACAGTCTGAATACCCATACATGACGACAGTGTGAATACCCATACATGACGACAATCTGAATACCCATACATGACGACAGTCTGAATACCCGTACATGACGACAGTCTGAATACCCATACATGACGACAGTGTGAATACCCATACATGACGACAATCTGAATACCCATACATGACGACGATCTGAATACACACACATGTCACGGGAATGGCGATAATCTGAGCCTGTTCAGAAACTGGAGAGTTTCATCACTGGAGTTTGCCCCATTCAGCAGGAGGCGGCATCCGTGGCTTGCCCCTTTGAGGCAGGGGGTGTTGGTGGTGTGAGGGTGGTGGTGGTGGTGGAGAGTTGGGGGAGGGGGTGCTCTCCAGAGCCACGGACTCAGGGGAACGCCCCACCCCCACCCCCAACGCTCCCCCACCCCCACACCCCCGTCCCACCCGCCCAACCCCAGGCGTTATGAATGTCAGATCGATATGAGGTCAACTTCCATAGAAGACCCTGGCGTTGCTGATGAGTCGTCACTTCCACCAGATTCAGCAATGCACGTTTCTGATTGATGCAACATTGACTGCGGTCGTCTCTACATGACAAAGACACCTGTTTATTTGTGGTGAGGATGAAGAAAGGGTATGCTGCTTGCAAGTTACAGGAGTCGACGACTATATCATTTTTTTTTTCATAGACATATCTGCGGTATATATTTTCAATGGCCATTAATTGAAATATAGACAACAACAGCAATTCATCTTTTTTTCAGTCTAGGATGAAAAC